>JANHGD010009149.1:140119-151325 GCA_027560375.1 Imantodes cenchoa | reverse complement strand
GAGGGGCCAGGTGAGGCACCCCTTGATGTGAGTGACATTGAGTTGGCCACGCCCACCCAGTCACATGACCAAGCCTCGCCTGCTGAGTCACATGGCAGGCAAGCCACGCCCACCTGGTCACATGGCTGGCAAGCCAAACCCACCTGGTCACATGGCTGGCAAGCCAAACCCACAAAATAAGCCACGCCCACAGTGTGGCAGAAAAAAAATTGGGAAATCACCCCTGAGTCACATGATCATGATTTGGTAACTTGGCAACTATCACACATTTTTAATTATTGCCGCATCCGGTGGTGATATAATCAATTATTTGCAATGATCCCTGGTAGCATCCGATGAGCAGAGTCAATATTATTCAATAAAGGTGTCATCACGCCTTGGCAAATTCTTGGCGCCTGGATTAAGTTCTGACATCCTCTTATTTTTTAATCAAAAGGACATTGTGGGATATAGATGTCGATCCTCATGCTTGTTTTAAGATCTGGGGAAGTTTCTGAGGGAAACTTTGCTTTTCAGAAGACTTCTCCAAACGAAGGGAAATAAATAAAATGCACAGAGGGAATCCCAAACAACAAAGAGAAAACCTTGAGATTTTGCAGAGTTGCAAAAAACAGCTAACGAGCGGAAGATGAGGGAGAAGACAGATAAAACTTTTGTTTTGGAATTAAAATCTTCCCGAAAATACGCAGGAACCGATCCATCACAAAAGAATGCACAGATTGCCAAGCTTGCAATAGCATTATCTTAAATAAAGGAAGAAGCAAAATTAGTCAGTTCTGTTGTGGCAGGTGGCTTATCTCTTTGCATTACTCCAAAGCTTGGCTTCACATACTTTCCTGAACTAGGGCTAAGAACCGTGATTTGCTCCACACGTAATAGAGGTAGTCCTCGACTTACAACTGTTCATTCAGTGACTGTTCAAAATGACAACAATGCTGAAAAAAAAGACTTGTGACTGTTTTTCACATTTATGACCGTTGCAACATTCCCCATGGTCACCTGCTTTGACATTCACATGCTTTGACATTCATATTTATGACGGTGGCTGTGTCCCAGAGGGGTGTGTATGTCACAGGATTCATTTTTGCAACCTTCTGACAAGCAAAGTCAATGGGGAAGCCAGCTTCATTTAACAACTGTTACCAATTTAACAACTGCAGTAATTTACTTAGCAACTGTGACAAGAGAGGTCGTAAAATGGGGCAAAATTCACTTAACAAATATCTCATTTAGCAACAGAAATGTTGGGCTCAATGGCAGTAGTAAGTCAAGGACTACCTGTAATGTTCAATCATAAAACAGCACACACACACACACACACACACACACACACACACACCCTTGACTCACACCCAAGGGGTTTACTTTGCCTGCCTGAATTCACACATCACACTACTAAGGCAAAATGCAGTTTACATTTCTGTGCTTTAGACTTTAGACTCAAACTTTAGGCCTTGTAAAGCTCGCTCCATCAACAAGCCAAAAACAAATAGCTCTACAGAACTTGTGAGCTAGGTCTAATTACTACTTGGGAAATTCAAGATACAATGAATGCCTTATATCCATTTGATTACCTAATTAAAACATATTGTGAAATCATTTCACCTTGAAGAATGAATAATCAGAATTTTATGTTAAACAGAGATCAACTTGCAGCCTTAAGGTTGCAATGGATATGTTATATTCAATCTCCAGACCAATTTTTGTGATCCCAAGGACCCTTTAGGTGCGTCACTGAATACACTGAACAACAAAGATTTTAAAGAGATTTTTGGCTGCTAATCATGAAAATAATCCCCAGTTTAACCTATCACATATCATTTTATAGAAATATTTTGTTTTAACACAATGGCAATGTCCACACTTCATATTGATTGGCTATGCTGCATGCATTAAAGAAACATAAAAACATGAAACAGTTGTTGAAGCACATCCAGTACACCAAATACAACTAGAATAACTAAGATCTAAAAGTAGCAGGTCTGGCTACTTGGAATGCAGCTTAGATATACCAAGTTCTGTTGTTACACATGCAAATGGAACAGCATGCAAGAATTGCATTGCATTAAAACAAATAGTCATTCCAAAATAATTTGCTTCCAAGAGGGAAAAACATGGCGCACAAACCACTTATTGAACCTGACCAAAAAATTTTTTGCTTCTGCTTCACTTGAAATTCAGACTAATTAAAAATTTTGTGAAAGCAATCAACAAGTGGAGGTTTTCGTTATTTGAGCCAGATGTTTGCAAGAATAACTGATACCAATATTAAAGAAGTTATTATTGTTGGTCCACAGATCAGATATCATCAATGACAAGCAGTTCAAAGATCTATTAGTGTGGCCAGAGAAAATCACATGGAAAGCATCCAAGGATGTAGTTGAGAATGTTCTTGGCAACTCCAGAGCACCAAACTACATTCAGCTGGTTGACAAACTTCTTACAGTTTACAAGAACATGAAATACAACATATCCCACTGTAGATTCATTTTCTGCATTCACACTTGGACTTCTAGGTGCAGTCAGTGATGAACATGGTGAAAGGTTTCACCAGGACATTGCCACAATGGAAAAACATTATCAGGGCAACTAAAATCCACCAATGCTGGCCAATTTCTGGTGACACTTTAGTAAGATACATCAAATACCGAGTACAAAAATCAGCAGCAAAACGCTGTTAGCCCTATTGAACTCATGCAGCATGTCAGAAACATTATGCAATTAAATACATTATAATAATTAAAAATCAATTTCATATTTCTGAAAATTCCCACATGATATAGTCATTCTGAAACTATCTGTGTACAGTTTGAAGGGGTCTTCAAAATCTTCAAACATTTTTCAAGAAGCAAAACTTGAAAAAAATAGTTGTCCACTGATATTAATGACATTTCTACCAAAAAAGCCAACAGAGCTGTTTCCCAAAAATTTGAAATAACAAATAAAATAACATATTTAAACTCTCATAATTTGTTTGATGACTGCCATATATCGTATTTGGCAATATGCAAGTATTTAAAAACGTAATCCCAGACAATTCTATCATGCTATACTGTAGCATTGGTGTGCCCATACTTTTTTTGCTATCAAAAGCTT
This sequence comes from Imantodes cenchoa, assembly GCA_027560375.1. Taxonomy (NCBI): domain Eukaryota; kingdom Metazoa; phylum Chordata; class Lepidosauria; order Squamata; family Dipsadidae; genus Imantodes; species Imantodes cenchoa. The sequence goes on along the minus strand of JANHGD010009149.1, from coordinate 148,229 downwards.
GTCTGCACCTGTAGCAAAATATTCAGTAAATATGTTTACTAAAGGTAGGAAATAACAAAATACTAAAAACATTTTAGAGGCTATCTCCTAATATAAACTTAAAATGGTGCATTTACATCATGCTTACCTTATTGGACTCTCCCTGTCATTTGAACTCAATAGTCTGGACATTTCCAGCTTTCAAAATGGAAATGTGTATCCAAGGAGTTTTGCAAAGAGGACATAACCATCATACAACCTAGGCTTCTCCTATTGTGTGATCTCCTTTTTTCTCTCCTTCAAGTACTTATGAGGAACTAGAACTATGACAGGTGGTGCGTAGAATAGGTCTTTGCCAATCCTATCTCTGGTGGCTCCATCTGATCAATCTCTGTGAATTTTACATTTTAAATTATATGGAAGAAAGTTATAGGGAACAATTTACTACATAGGTAGCTGGAAGGCTGTCCAAATGGCTCCCCCATAGCAAACTGAGACTGTCATCTGTTTCTTGGTATGTGTCACTAAGTACAGGTAACTTACTCATTGTTCGTATCCGATTCAGTTGAGCATTTTCAAACTGAATCGATATGAAGTGCAAACCAAAATATCCTAGATATATGACTGAATATTTGTGACATATTGTTATGTCATATTTGTTAACATTCGTATTAGCGTTACACATAGTATAAACCTGCCAAATTAATTTATAGAACACCAAACTAATTTGAAGATGAATACTGGCAGATTGCCTTACACAATACAGTATTATAATAACTCATTTCTTAAACATTTTCTGACAACTCTTATCAGAATAAACTTAGGCAACTTTTGGGTGGCATGAACTATACTTAATTGCTTTGAAAATAGCACAGCCACATTTTAGGTTTCTACAAGAGTTTTTTAAAATTTTCTATCTTAAACTGCACTGCTGAAATTCAATAACTTGAGCTGCTAAAATTAATAGAGGTTGCATACGGTTGCATTTTATAAATCCCCATATTGTACATTAGCTCAAAATTGTATGATGAAAAACACCAACATACAACTTTTTATTTTAAAATGTCCAGATATCAGAGAGAAAATAGTACATATTTAAAACAGATAGAGAATCACAGGTAAGAGTTATGTACTTCCCTTCAAATATTTTTAAAACACACCCTTTATTTTAAAAATTAGTTGTGTTAAGCATGAAGAATTATTACCTACAGATCATGCCACCTGCAAAGATATGTTGACAATGCTACATGTACAGAAGAATTTCTCTTTATTAATTACTTACTACCAGGAGTTATATAGATTTCTTTCATGCAGCATACACTGATCATTCATGAACTATGTTGATTATGTGTGTGTATATAATTCACAAACATAATAATTAGCATGGTACAGTAATTAAATATGACCTGGATGGCATGAAAATTACATGGATATAGAGCAGGTATCAAAGCCATACTGAATGTGTGCTTATCAACAGACATTCATTATACTGGAATGAAGTATCAGCTGAAATACCATAGAATTTGGCCGTCCTCACATTTTAAAATATTTTTATTTCAGGCTTAATTCAGAAGATAGAGAATACTTATAGGTCTGATTGAGCCAAAAATGATGGAACAGCTTATATTCTAGAAGACAACCGCAATTAAAAATGCTTTTGATTTATTAGATGAGTGGGCTGAAAATAGGTTTTTTAATATAGAAAGCAGAAACCAAATGTACAGATATAACCTTGGCAATATCTGATCTTGCAATAGTGCACGGGGTGTCAAACTTGGGGCGACACATTTCCCTCACATGACATTTCGCAACTTTTTCCCTTGTGGAGCTGGGGTGGCCATGACCTGTGCATGACTGCATACGGCCCACGGGCCACCAGTTTGACACCCCTGCAATAGTGATTTAAGTGAATCAGTGCGATGTGGCTGCAAAAAAGGCAAATGCAATTTTTGAATATATCAACAGAAGTATGGCTTCCAAGCCGTAAATAATTCTATTTTAGTCCTACTTATTATTTCTCACCAGAAATCTGTATCTCCAATCATCATACTTTACAGAATTAGCAAACTGGATCAAGTTCAAAAAATAGCAATGAAAATGATCATAAGATTAGAAACTAAGTTCTATGAGGATAGACAGAAGGAATTAGGTATGTTTTGCCATAACTGAGAGAGGATATGAGAAAACTTTTCTAAGTGCCAGAAAGGGTACAAATACAGAACATCAAGATCTGTTCTCCATCAACCCAAAAAGATACAGAATAATGAAATTAGGTTACAAGACAGCAAGTGTCAGCTGAATGTTAAGAAGAAAATCCTAAGAGAAAGACCAGTTTAACAGTACATCCATTTACTCAAAGCACTTTTTATTCTCCCAAAAGTGGATGAGTTCAGCAGAAGCAGATGTATACAACCAATTTATCACTGTTTTCATATGAATTCTTCCTTTGAACAGAGAATTGACCTTCATGGTTTAAAGGGCCTCTTTCAATTCTATTATTATGAGTATATTTTCCTATAACTATCAAAGTTATTACTTTGGATATCAACACTATTTGTATAAATATGGCAATAAAACAATAAAATGAAGTAGTAAAGGGTGACATTCACAGAAACATTTCCACAAACTATTTATGATGGTCATTATAAAAAAAATAGTATTAATTTCAGCATTCACTATGGCCGATTTCATGCACGAGACTCTCATATTTTAACTATGACTTATTGAACAAACCTGATTTAAATTCATACAGCTCATACACTATAGTTGACAAATCACTACAGCTGACTTTGCACAGTACTACAAATGCAAACAAACCATCTTTTGGTTTAGTGTGCTGAATATATTCAAGCTTTGTAAGTTTCCAACCCACAAATTTCAATGCAACCCAAATAACAGCATCTAGGATAGCATGCAGATTCAATATAACCGGCTCTTCCACAAAAATGGGGTTTTTTTTGGTAAACTATTTGCAAATGAATCCAAATTCAATACAGCTTTTTTCTATTCAAAATCAACTTCCTTTTTAAAAGTATCAAATAAAAGCATGTTTAAGAATATCTCTGAGGCAAGAGTAGACTAAATGAGCTTCAGGACTCATTTATATATAGTCTAATATACATTTTCTGTTGGACCATCACTTTGGTATTGGGTTCTTTAGCAGCCATGTATACTTTACATTACTTTAAGCAAGGTACAACATTGTGGACAAAAAGATAACTTAATTTGTAATACTCTAGTATTTTTTGTATCTGTGCAAGAACACATGTAAATATTTTAAGGATATACTTATATATCTAAACATAGTTGCTGTTTGTACAATATCCTTAACTGAAGTATAGTTTAATCAATTAACCAAAATGTATAGTTTGCATAGCAAACTGTGCCATAAATTAACAGCATAGGTAGAGTTCATATATTATGTTAGTCTAAATGTGGCCGAGTGCATGCATCATGTAATCACTGCCAGTGATTTATTCCTGTATATATAAATATTTAATATCAAGAAAATGTTCTTACCTGTATATCCTGCCCACCAGCCCCAGGATGCCACCATGGCTAAAAGCCATTTAAATAATACTCCTTCGATATACCAAAACCATTTATTATCCAACAATCGAAGAGGTTGCAGTACTATCATGTACAGAACATACGACGGAATAGCAACAAGGTTATTAGCAACCATGAAGCTAAATCTTATCAGTGCTTTCAGAAAAATATAGCCTGCCCTTTGGGCCTTCTCCAAAGTTATAGCCATTCTTTTCACACAGAAGTTTGTAGTCTTTTCCTGTAGGATAAGAAAGAGAAAAATTACTCAGCATAAAGTACACAACTTCATGTTTTTTTAAAAATCCTTCCAAAAAGATTTTTATCTAAAGATATTGTAATATATTTAAGTATTTTCATGTTTTTAAAAAAAAATTAGATGACTACATAAATGTTGTTCTCAAATCTTTTTTTTAAAAAAACAATAAAATTTACCGCAGGCTAATAATGAGAATTACTTATCTTTATTGTTGTTATATTCACAACTGCTAGAAGAAATCTTACAAAGCTGTTCCTCATACCCCTAGGATTTGTGCTTTTACAAGTATACATTTGACAAGATTATACATATACAAGGATACACATTTTATCTCTCAATAAGATAATTGCATATGAAGTCTTCATTTTCAATGTCTTAAGTGTGCCACAGCAAGCATATTAAAGAAATGTATATTCTATTTGGTAACACAGAAAACCTAATTATGATATACAAAGGGCAGATCTTTTGAGACAAAGAATTCCCTTTGCTCTTCCTCCCTAAAAATTGTAATGATGGGTTACACATTAACATAAAGAATACTTATCTGCCCTTTATTTTGCAAGAGGAAATGTAGGTAAAGAGAAAAAAAATGAAAACATGCAGACTATTATGCTTTTAAGTGTTTGCCTTTAGATTTTAGTGTGAAGCACTATAGAAATGTTTTCTCTAAATGATTTTAAAAATGACAAACCCATTAATCAGCAACATGATTAAAATTACCTCAACTCCTAAATTACAAGAAGGAAACAGTGAAATAAAAATACAAAAGCGCCAGTTAAAATGACAAATAGGTAGCAAAAGGGAACAAAGACTTAGAGACTCCATCCCAAAGGACTTATCTAGGAATAGTACTAAATAATACTAAATTCAATGCTTGTATGTATCTAGAGTATGTAGAATATTAAAGGGTTGGGGAAGGAGAATAGAAGAAAGAAAGGCTCAGCCCACACTATTCACTGGATCACTCACCTTCTGCTGCGCAGAGGAAAGGGAACAGGAGGGCCCAGAGAAGTGGGCCTGATGGCCTTAGCAATAGAGGGGGGTGCCTTGATCGGTGGCTGTCGGCGAAGGAGAAGGAAGTGGAGGCAGTGGCTGCAACTCTGGCGGGATAACGGCGGTCTCATGGACATGGAGGTTGCTGGCCTGGATCCAACGGAATGGGCTGGGAACACTCCCTATTTCCTTTGCACTTCTCTGAGGGGGGAAAAAAAGCGGAGATAGACCACTGGAAGAGCCTGAAACAGCACAAATGCCGGAGCCAGCTACGTTACAAGGGAAGGCGCCGTCCAGAAGACCTATCACACTCTAACAAGGTTTGCACAATATTCGGGGCCTACGGCGATTCGCGCCTTTCTCAAGACAAGAGGCTGAATTCCGCCGCAAATCACTCCGGCTGGTGTATCCGCTACTCCTCCCGGGAGGAAGAGGGCAGCAAGCGCAACTCCCGCACCTGTTGGGGTATCGGAGCGCCGTGCGCCGTAAGGCAGGAAAAAGACGCGGAGGATGTCTTCAATCTCAGCCGCCGCTGTCGAATATTTCAGATCGCGGGAGACAGGCTCGAGCTCTCTGGACATGCTCAAGTTTGCAAGGGCTTCAAAGAAAAGAGAAGCTCTAGTCGTGCCCCGACCAAATAGAGAACTAAAGCGTAGCAACTCCGCGGTGCTCAGAAGCCTTTACGCCGCTTCAGTAGAGGAAGGGCAGTGAGAAAAGTCTCCCTCCAAACCACGAGTTTCACCACATCGTATTAAAATTAACTTCCTCCTTATAGGAGAGGTTGAAAGGGTAGATTTTCACAAGCGCCCCAGCAAGGGATGAACAGACACGGGAGGGGAGCGTGGTCACTCAAGGTCTTTTCGAAAGTATCGGGAGCGACCCATTCACCTACATGAAGCCCCTATTATCTTACATTCACAAGGAAAAAAAGGCTAGAGTCCCCCCTCGCGTCCTCTAATGGCGCGGGGAGTTGGAATCCTGAACCTTTGTTCCAATTCGGGGGAAACAGAAAGGATCTTAGCGGGAATAATAGAGCACATTCCGGGTCAAACTTTTATAAAGGCTGGGAATGGGTCTCTCCCTGGAACTTGAATTGGCTCTTTTCCTCCCGACTGAGAACTTCTTTCAAGGGCACTAACGGTGTGCCTCCTCAGCCTCAAGCAGGAGGACCTTTCACAAATAGCACCGTTGCCTACCTAGGACACTCTCGGGTCGGCTCTCCTCCGAACGACCCGCCGTAGTCGTCTTTTTCGTCGTCTTCCCCGCCGCCACCCCCCCGGCATGAAAGCCCTGAAAGGGTCATGTTCCCGAAGAAGGCATCTCCCCGCTTTGCCCAAAACGAGCCCAGAAAGGCAGCCGTGGACATGACTCCTGTCCCTTTTCAAGTTCAACCTCGGGCTCCAGGGCAGGCTCCTCAAGGGCGACAGCCGCCCTCCTTCTCCTCCTCCTCCTCCATCACCGCCGCCACGCCGCGCTGCTCACCCAGAGCAAGGGGAGGATCTGAAGAGAGCGCCAATGGGAAGGAAGCGCCCCGACCTCGCCTCGGGCGGCAACGGGGGCTCCTTCCAAGGGCTCCGAGAGCCTGTCCCCAGCTTCTCCCCCAGCAGGGGCTGCTTCCCGAAGAGCCCCGGGGAAGCGAGGGCGGCAGCGGTTTCGAGGCTCCCTCACTTATCTCGCGCCCCCCACGTCCCTTCTCTTCCCCTCCCGAGGCGCGCCGCTCGCGGGCGAAGGATGGGTGGGGACTTTCCTACCTCCGACCAGGCGGCTTTCCTTCCAGGGCCGTTTCTAAGGAGCCCGTCGGATTCATAACGGTGGCAACCGTGGCCGCCAGGGCCCTCGCCCACCTCGACTGCCGCGAAGAGGCTGCGCCGTGACCCCTCGACGCCGCCTCTTTCTCCTGCGGCTATAACTCGGCTCGCCGGCAAGTTTCGCTGGCTCTCGAGGAGGTGAAAGCGAAGGCGGGAGCAGGTCGCTCACTGCAGCAAGCCCCGCTGTCTCCGGCCGATAGCTCCCTCTAACGAGGCGAAGCTTAGCAGTCTGGCTTCGTCCGTCCCTCCGCCCGCCCGCCCGTCAGCCAAACTCCCGGCGGGCTGGGCCTCAGCAGGCCGCCTCCCTCGCAGCTCCCCTCCCCGGTCCCGGAAGAGGCAGCGAAAAGCGCGTCCTTCTTCCCGCTTAAAAGGAACGCGAAAGTCAGAATATTGGAGAAAAGGCGACGAGAATTGCAGCCAGTAAAAATGCAAAGAGATTTTAGCAGCCCTTCCCGTTGTCTTCAGGCTTGAATGGCTGTACCGGCAGCAAGAAGAGGATATGACCGAATGACTGCCTGGGCGACCTGACAGCGCCACGGCCTTTGCACAGTTCGTGACTAGCGAGTCTTGAACTTAAAAAGTCGCGTTAGGAGATTAAGACTGCTGGTGCAAAACAAAACAGCAAAAAAAACCAGCCCCACCGCCCCATTTTTTCACATGTTCTCTGAAGGCCGGGAGAGCCTGCAAAAGAAAACTTGAGCCAGGGCCTATTGAAAGTAAAACTTACTATTGTAGGCAGGAATAGGCTGAGGACTGGAAAAAGGATAACAACGTATAGGGTGTGAGAGGAGGCCTTCAAAGGAAATATTTAAAAGAAATATTATGAGCTTGAGTGGGAAGGAATAAAACCTCTTGCTGAGTTTAAGGACAGAAGCTGAATGAGAATTCAGCCTGGTAATCCAGCAAGTGAAATGGGACTATATATATATATATATTGTTGATTAGAATGTATGTTCTAGAACAGGGGTGTCAAACTTGCCTAGTCATGGGGGCATCACATGATGTATTGGGACTTTTTTCCCCTTGGCTAAACGGGGTGTGGGCGTGGCCAGCACATGGTGCATCTGGCCCTGTGGGCTGTGAGTTTGAACAACCCTGTTCCAGAATATATTTTCAGTTGGTTACCGTATTTTTCAGAGTATAAGATGCACCAGAGTATAAAACGGTGGGGAAAAATCTGCCTCTGCCTCCCAGCAAACAGCACAGATGATATACGCTGTTTGCTGTGTATTTCTGTGCATGTGTTCCTGACCCATAGAAATAGCAAAGAATTGGAGAAATGTACATTATAGCAGTATATTAATGCCAGAATGTTTTCTTAAATGTAGTCACATTAACTTCTCCCAATTATTTAAATAAATCTGCTCCAAACATGACTAAGTCAGGGTTTAACTCAGCTGCCTTATATTAATACTAAAACAGGACACTGTTACATTTCAGATTATACATTTACAGATCTTTAAAATTGATGTGGCTTTCTGGAAGTATACATTATTCTCTGCTATTTAAAAGAAGATACAATAGC
>JANHGD010009149.1:106592-119321 GCA_027560375.1 Imantodes cenchoa | reverse complement strand
TCCTTTTCTTCCTTTTAAGCATATTATTTGTGAAAGTCTGCTCTCAATTCCTCCTAGTCTCTTCTCCCTATTACCACCCTTATTTTTTAATTGCTTCTTCTGATACCAATACTCCCCTCTTACTCTTTTCTTATCACTGTAAATCACAGTATAATCATCAATCTGATTTTTATTTTCAGTCCCTTTTTCATCTGTGTAATCTCCTTTTCTTCATTTTCCTTTTCCACCATTGTAAATTCTAAGTGTTCTTTATGATTCAACTTCATTTCTATTTTCTTTTCACCTCTGATTTCCAAAAGGTAAGTTTTTATATCTTCATAAATGTATTTTAACATCTCAGTCAATTCTTCAGATACATGCCTCCATATTGTTAAGTTCACAATTCACAAAGTTCACAGATTTTTTTTAACTTACAGATTAAATCCATATATTCTCTTTGTATTTCAGTCCAATCCAATTCAAAATCCTCTTATCTTCTTTCACCAAAACAGTGCACCATCAAACACAATAACACAACACACTGCTTTCAAGTCCTTTCAAGCTCCTAGTTATCTTCTTGTGAGCAAGGTCAGTCTCCAGCTGTCAGCAAATTCAAGCTTTCCACAGTCTGTTCCAATATTTTCTTTTAACCAGCAGATGGCATTGACTGTTTCCCAATATAACAAAACAACTCTTTTATAAAAGTCTCTTAAGTATTTTAAATCCACTTAGCACTTATAAGATATATTCTTCAAATTCTTTATTCTTTTTCCTTCTCTTTAATTTCCACCAAGTCCAATTATAAAGACATCCTCAAATTTGGGCTTTTAAACTTGTTCCTTTAACTCTCTCTATGGTATTTCCAATTGCTAGATAGCCGCTCACTCCATTTTAGAGTCTCTTTTGTCTCCTTTTAAATTTTACACTTCTTTTTATCATTAAAGCAGCCAAACACTCACCCAGCTTCAGCACTTCTTCACCACTCTCTGGCACAAACACTTAGATCTTGTCACTCAGGCAATCCACAATCTCTCCATTTCAATCATTCCGATCATGGCCATCCCAGCTACTGGAGCCAGTGTTGTCTTCCATACCACCGACTGGTGCCTCTATTCTTCACTGCCCTCCAGGACGGACCTGACCTGGTTCCAATCCAGTTGCAGGTCTCCAAACAGCTGGGATTCGGGGTTTCCCATGGAGCATGGGAGACACCCATAGCACTGCAGCATTGGCCATGCCCCTGCCTAGAATTAGAAATGACCTTAGACTTTACAATGGTGGAAAATGAAAATGAAGAAAATGAAGAACAAGATTACACAGATGAAAAAGTGCCTGAAAATAAAAAACAGATTGATGATTACACTGGGATTTACAGTGATAAGAAAAGAGTAAGAGGGGAGCATTGGTATCAGGAGAAGCAATTAAAAAATAAGGCGGGTAATAGGGAGAAGAAGCTAAGTGGTGTGATCACATGACATTGTTTTACAATTGTGTCATTCAACAATGGCAATTCTGGTCAATTGCTGTTATTAACCAATGACAACATTCCTCCTGTTAATTAGAGCAAATTCTAGCAAATCCACACAAAAATAATGTTCGCTTAAAATATAACATTTTTTTAACAAAACAATGCAACAATACATTCTGTTATGGTTTAAAATACAGTAAAATATTTATACGTCTTCCTTGAAATAGTTGTCACCTTTCTCTTGGATCAAACAAAAATTGTAAAGTAGAAAACTGAAGGCCTTATTCTGTAGGTTGTGCGCACTTAGAACAATTTAGAAGTTAAGTTGTAAAAAGACAAGACGTTGGGCTAGATAGAAAAGCATATTATTAGATCCTGGTGACTGGAACGTCAACAAACAAATGCACAATACCACCAACTGAATCTTTTCATTTGAAATGTTATCTGTAGCTTTTGTTATTTTCATATTATGAATTAATCCCACCAATCGGTTTTAAAGTTAAGCCCCGTTTTAGGAAGAGCATCTCTTCCAATGGTGAAGTGGTGGCTAAAAATAAATAAAGCTCTTTGAGTTCCACTTGGGAAAATATAAATAATTTATTATTTGTTATTTAAAATGTTATCTTTCACAGAAGCATTTATACATGAATGGAAGAGACCAGAAACAATTAGCATTTTTTTCCAATATTCAATATATCATCTGCAAAGCAGATCTATTATAAGTGTACTGTGCAAAGGATTCTCAAAATAAAACAACCTGAATATTTCAATGTGGAAAGTCTATATTTAGAAAGTAGTATACACATAATGTTTTTCATACACTGAACATAAAGATATCAAAAATGAGACAAATAATATTGATTAGAAAGGGTTATGTGAACATTAGGTAAGAGATGGCTTTCAAAAGCTCTGATTATATCACACATACATATTGACAAGGACTAATGACATATACTATCCAGATTGCCTTTCTCTACTATTTCATGAGACATGGATATGGCCAACATTTTTAATCAATCCATTCATTTCTAAATATATATATTATTCTTTCTTAAAGTCTACTTCATCAAGTGAGTTGTTACCAAGCTATCAAAAATGTGTTTATTTATTCAGGAAAATATTTGTTCACTTCTACAATAGGAACAACACTGTGTTTAGAATTTTAAATTCCATAAGACAGCATAAAGCCTTCTTGTTATTGCAGAATGTTATCAATATTTTTGATTGCAGAGTTTCCTGGCAGTTCATTCATTTTTCATGATTGTTTGTTAATATATGTTCTGTTTCCAAGAGAGCTTGTAGAAGTGATGCACTTAGCTGTAAACAATATTTTTAGTCTTAATTTTAAATATGATTTAAAAACTACAGCATTTAGCATTATTTATACCAAGATGCCTACCTACATTTATAATTTAAAAAAACAGTTAACGATGTCCTTTATAAAGTACAGAACATCGTCCACTATATCTTTACAGTGGTAATACTGTAATTACACTGTAATACTTATGCATCTTTTAATGCCTATAAATCCAAGAGCGTAACATAGTTTAGAATTGTAACAAAAGCACATTTAAAAAGAATAGCAAATCTTAACACAATGCTATGGTCAAAGCTTTTAAAAGTAAATGTTAACAGATACATTTTCATATGTCAGAGACCAATTTTAACAAGATATTAGACAACCTGTTCCACATTGGACATTCATTTTTAGTTATTTCTTTTGCCGAAACAGAGAAACAGAATAACCACAGATGAGCAAAAAAGCAATGGGAGCGGAAGTGACTTCTGACTTCCCACTAATTTCCCCATTGAGTTTGTTTGTGGGAAATGGGTAGGAACTTAAGCATCAGAAATCTCCCTTCCTTTCCCTTTTCCTTTCCCCTCTCTTACTCGTACTTTCTTCCTGCACTTCCTTCCTTTCTTCCTCGCACCCTCCCTCTCTAAAATCCCTGCTGGCTTCCCCATTCACTTTGCTTGTGGTAAGTTCACCTAATCAGGAAGCAGGTACAATGCATACCCTCAGTGCATCCTTATCAGAGTTATGGAAGAATTTCCAGAACTTCAGCCATAAAATCATATATGAGACTTCAACAAAATTTCTCAACCAGCCATGTCTCGTTCCAGGTTAAATCTTTCCAATCACCCTTCAATCTGGTTTTTTGTTCCTCCTCCTGCTCAGACAGTCAACATCTTGATTAAATGAGAACACTTCTGGAATTCCCATTGTGTAACACACAATTCCCATTCTCTAATTCTTCATTCGTCTGTTTGGAGCAAACATGAGCACTGTTTTCACTTTTCCTCACATCCAAATGCATTGGACAGGGAATATAATGAGCCCAAGACAAGCACTGGGAGCAAGACATTAGCAATAAGAATAGCACTAGCACTTAGACTTATATACCGCTTCATAGTGCTTTACAGCCCTTTCTAAGCAGTTTACAGAATCAGCATATTGCCCCCAACAATCTGGTCCTCATTTTACCCACCTTGGAAGGATGGAAAGCTGAGTCAACCTTGAGCCAGTGAGATTTGAACTGCTCAACTGCTCAACTAGCAGTCAGTTGAAGTAGCCTGCAGTACTGGACTCTAACCACTGCGCCATCTCGGCTCATTAAAGGTTGTTGGCGGTGCAATTGGGAAAATACCTTTAATATCTTCTGACCCATGCCTCACAAAAAAGTAGGAGGGATGCCTGTACCTTCAACAGAGAGCAACTGCTGGGTTTTCTTTAAAAAAGGACTTCTTGAATTCTTTCTTTCTTTTGCCTTTAACAGCCATGGACGTAGGAGGCATCTTATTTTTTATGAGTAAATAGCTGATAACCCGGCGTTGCCCGGGTATTTATAGACGTTGAAGCATTTGTCTGACAGAGAGCCATTAGGAGGGGCCTTTCTTCCACCTACTCCCATGCCCATCATCCCTGTCCTCTCCCTTCCCTCTCCCATGCACTCTAGGATGCTGCACTCACTCTCCTAATGGCCCAGGCCTTCCAGAGTTATGCTGGAACACACACAGACACACACACACATAGAGGGTTGCTAAGGGTGTCTTATCCCTACAGCCTTTGTTTCCAGAGGGTAAGTCATCTGTGTACCAAGTTTGGTTGAAATTGCTGGAACATCCATCCATCCATCCATCCATCCATCCATCCAAAATATTTACAGACCCCTCACATCCTGGATATAAATAGTTTCAACTCCTACCCTCAAAATGATGCTATAGAGCACTGCACATCAGAACAACTAGACACAAGAACAGTTTTTTCCCGAACTCCACCACTCTGCTAAACAAATAATTCCCTCAACACTATCAAACTATTTACTAAGTCTGCAGTACTATTAATCTTCTCATCGTTCCCATCACCCATCTCCTCCCACTAATGACTGTACAACAGTAACTATGTTGCTTGTATCCTTACGATTTATATTGACTGATTTCTAATATGATTTGATTGTTTATTTGTACCGGGACTATCATTAAGTGTTGCACCTTATGATTCTTGACACACATATCTTTTCTTTTATGTATATTGAGAGCATATGCACCAAGACCTGCATATGAGCATATGAGTCCTGAGGGAGTAGGGCGGTATATAAATTCGATTAATAAATAAATTCAATTAATAAGACAAATTCTTATTGTCCAATCACACTTGGCCAATAAAAACATTCTATTCTATTCTATCCATCCTTTTTTTATATAGATAGATAGATGAAGTAACGTGTTGCATGAAGTAACGTGTTGCATTTATACATGTGGGGATTTATGCTGTCCCTCAATGTCACAACCGTGTGTTTTTATGTATATGTTGTACTGGGAAGCCCAGGGTTGGCTGCATACACGGGACTAAGAAGAAGAAAGACAGCTTAGAAAGGAGCAGCCCCATGTACATAAGAAAAAGGTCACACAAGAATTTAATTAATAAAAACCTATTTGAGTAATTTCCCTACAATCAGTATAAAAAGCCCCTCTCGCTAAAAAAGCAATTACCTCTCTCTCTCTCTCTCTCTCTCACACATACACACACACATACACACTCACTCACTTTAACTGAATAAGACGGTGAGGATCTCCAACAACATGATTGTAACTCTCCACAACCGAACAAATAATTATCAGCTGAAAAGACACTTAGACCCATTGCGAAGGGCAATTCCTCTTTCGTTACTACCATTTATGGTATGTGCCCATCAGTGTTCAGATCCACTCACTTCTTTTTATATCAGCTAGTTTTTATTTGGTAACACGAGAATCTTCTCAACGGGATACTTATTAAGCCTGCATAAAGAAGGAACTAATAATAGCAGACATCCCCTTCAGATTACAGGTTAGCGGTCATGCATTGTCCTCCTATCACTGTTCCACTTTAGAATGTATTTCTTTTTAAGGAGTAGTGCCATCTTCTCCATGTGAAGTTTGCATCAAAATTCTCCAATTTTTAGATGCATTGTATTATATAGTTACTTTAAATCCAGGTAGTATTATTTTGAGGGGGAGTACTTCCCAAGTATAATATTCAAAATCATAGTGTAATGAGCAAAATTATATACAGCAGGAAGTGGGAACTGAATGATACAAAGAGTTATTATGATTGGAATTTAAAAAAATCCTTATAGATCTACTTGCTCACTCACCAAGGAGGATTTCTCACAAGCAGTGCAGATGAAGATGGATGAATTGGGAATACCAGTCAAAACTATTCTTCATAATGAGCTTCATAAAGAAATAATTCCGATAAAATGTTCTTTAAGTAGAACATAGCTGAAGAAAGATGGGATGAAAGTAGACTAAAGTGATTGGCTGTGTTATGTAATGCAACTACACTCCAATTCATCACATGCACTGAATCCTGGTTAGATGAGCTGCTCTAGCAGAAAGCTATCTTAAGAAGCTTTTAGAGAACTTCAGTCCATCCCATTCTTTTACTGACTGACAACCCTGTATATGAAAGACATCCCATGAAATTGGGGATTTTTTTTAAGTTCAAGTTTTTCAGGCTTGTACTACATCACAAGGGCAAAACTGTAACGAAGTGAGATGAAGATGATAACTGGAAATTCAAGCAGAACCACTTTACATAACCGGTTTGCCACATGAATTGCCTTAATCTACTGTCATTATTAGTGATCTCACAGCATTTCAAAGATAAAAATTGTGCTTACGGAAACAAAGAAGAATAAAAACTGCTGCTGTTATAGAGGAAGAAATGTGAACCCTGGGGAAAGGAAAAATTTCCAAACAAACTGTAATGCCTTTGACGTAGGTCCTTGCCTGATATATGAGAACTAAAAACGGGAGTATGCTGTCCGTGGCTGTGGTTGCAGCTGCTGTGGTTGTTGAGACAGCTGCTGCCCCTGCTGCTGCTGCTGAAGCCGAATCTGCTGCGAGTATGGATCTTCTAGAGACTTAATCAATAGTGTGGTTTTTGGCCCCGTCTTCCATATAATGCCATTGAGATCTCGAACCGAGGACTCCACTGTGATGCTATGGGTGCCAACAACAATGAAGTTCAAGAGGAATTGTGTGCTGAAATAATCATTGTGAGGCTCCACCATCTGTTCCATCTCATTAGTTAGGTTGTCGATGGGTATCTGTGGAAGAAAACAAGCACCAGGCAACCAAGTGTTTAAAGAATAGTTGAGAGTTTCATTTTACTTACAAAGAGAGACTAGGTTTTCTGAAGACACTATTAACCAGAAGTGAATTAAATAAGCAACAAATACTCCCTATATTCATTTAGCATATCCAAACAAAATACATGAAGTTATTTGTCTATTTTTTCTAAGTTACAGTATTTTAAATTGCTGAGCTATTCCTACGTCTTTTTGCCCAGCCCTGGGGAATAGTCCTCTTCCACTTGACTAGATTTGTTTTTTGTTGTCAGACAGCTGCACATTTTTAAGCTTGTTGGAATACTAGCAACTATTATTGATTGGTGTTCCTGTCAATGGAGCAAGTGAAGACAAGGATTATCTTCCCAGGGATGTGTGATGCTCATCATGGGGATATGAACTTAGCACCACGCTCAGCATCTTATTCAAGTCTCTCATCTTCAAAGGAACCAGAATCATCACAGAAGCTTGCACTCATGTTAAAAGACAAGAACGTACTTGAAGCGTAAAAAATTCTTGCTGCCTAGTGGAGTGAAATTCTGTTCTAATTGTGCATGGGTTTCAGCAAGCAGAAATGTTGACAGTTCATGCTGTCGTGCTGTTTTTTTTTTGTTTTTTGTTTACCTTGTACTCTTGTCCAGGTTTGCTCTGCAGGGTTGATGACACATTTAGGCAGATGGATTGAATCTTTCGGAAAAGGCCTGGCTTGGAGCCATGTTGCACTACTCCCTCTATTTTTAATGCCAGTTGCTGGTTATTTTGAACCACAATGGGCTCAGTAGGGTTACGTGGAGAGGGTGAGAGGGCAAGCTGAAATAGACAATATTTACATTTATTAATTGATGTTTTTCAGAAGAAAAGAAAACATATAATACTACCGTGTATTAATCAGAGCAAGATGCAACTGGAAGAGAAGAAGGTAAGCACAGTACTGCAAAAGGTATTGGTAAAGAGAAGGGCATTAGGGACCCATTCTATTATCAGTACATTTTACTATGTGAGTAATGCCCTATTTAAAAGAAACAGAAGATTCCAATTTGTAAAAATCTCACCCGAATTTTCATTAGTGTCAGATCTGCCACTACATCACTTCAACCCTGCTTCACTTTGATGACAGCCTACCATAAACTATGGGGAGGAAGGGTAGAGACAGCGGTGAAATCCTCTGAAGTCTGCTACCGGTTCTGTGAGTCTGCTATCGAGCATGTGCGTGCCTGCGCAGCACTAAAAAAGGAACATTTTGAAGCCTTCAAAGTCTGCAAAGGTAAGTAGAACAGCGAGGGGGAGGGGAATCCACTGTGCCACGCTATTTAGATTAGCTAGAAAGCAGGCAATCCAACAGTTCTAGCTAATATAAATTGTGCGTCACAGCTGATCGTCGCCCAGCTGATCGTCGGAAATACCAGTTCACCCGAACCGGTAGCATTTCACCCCTGAGTAGAGGGATTGAGAGGGGGTGTGACAGGAACCACAAGTGCCAACTGGAGGTAACAGTTGAACGATCCAAGGACACAGGCATCAGAATGGAATGCAAATGCCCATCAAAATGGCACCAAACTTTAGAACTGTTACCAAAAGAATTAATTTGAACCTCACTGGATACCAACATGATGACTAAATGGGAGGGCCTGGAAGAAGAGAAAAATATCGGCTTTATGCAGGAATTCTCAGATCTGCTTTGGCTGTAACCACTTGGCATTAGTAAAAGTATACCTTTCACTACAAATAGAGTTCTTTCCTAAATGCCCTAGCTGGGACAGGTCTGACATTTAACTAGAATTTCAATAAATCTCTCTATTTCTCTGAATATTATCTCAGCCCACACGGATATGGGAAATAATGAGATCTGTAATATAGCATGGCTGAGGAGTGCTGAGTTGGAGAGATCGCAATATTTCACATTACAGCTTCCAATATTATATAATCTATTTCATGAATATTTTGTTGTATGTCCATTCGGACATCATTGTTTATACAGAAAGTATACAGTACGACGAGACAGAAAAGTATCTGGGACATTCAGCTTGGCTGAGATAGGGAACAGAAGAACACTTCTATTAAATTTAACATTCTCCCACTCTGATTTTGCCAATTTAAAATATATTTTTGTAGAAAGTGAGAATTTTGGGGAAAGTATGTAAAGCAAACAGATTCAAATTTCTGTTTCCATCAGTAAAGTATATAATTATATCTTGCCTTAATTTTTTACAGCTCAAGGCAGCATACATAATGCTCCGGCCTTCTCTTTTTACCACAAAACCAACACTATAAGATGGGTTGGACTGAGACAAGAGTGACCAGCCCAAAGTCACTGAGCCATCTTTCATACCTGAGGAACAACTAGAACTCATGACTTCCTAGTCCAGCACCTTCACCATTTACTCCATCTTGATTACCCCTCTCCCCTTTTTGGGACAGAGAACATATAATCTTAAAACAGATAAGCAACACAAACGTGTCAATTTCTGTGCAGTGAGCAAAACAGAATGAAGTAAATCAATTGCCTTCCTCATACCCTTTCAAGAACTTAGCAAAGCTTTATGACATCGACATGGAAATCGCATGTGAATAGATTCTTTCCATAGTATATTAAGTGTTGAATCATTTAAAAGCCCAGCACAACAAAGATGGTCAAGTGATGGACCTTTTGTCACCTAATCTCCATCAAACAGGCCTTGTGTGTGAAATCTGACCTGTGCATATTTGAAGCTTTAACTATTAAGTGCAGCATTATGGAATAAAGCAGGAAGGCAGCCAGTCTACTGCTCCTGATTTGTATAAAAATTATCTCAAGGATCTCAACTGAAGGAAATACCTGTGCTCTTAAACATGACTCTTATAGCATTGTACACGGTTTTAAGTAAGCTTCCTCACTTGTCAAAAGCCCTTAGATTTTGATTCCGATAATCTTAAGTAAACACACTCCAAGCAAATCTAAATAGTCATGAACTCAACTGTTATTGACATAATCAACTGATTACCTGAAAGAGACCTCAAGACTTCCCTACTTTCTGCGAAGAGTAACTTTTGTGCTTGCAACTGTGCTCTGAAATTATTTTCTTGAGAGATTTGTCAGCTAAACCTTTGACCAAGATGCAGTAGGGTGGGAAGAGCTATCCATCTAAAGGAATCAATTTGAGGAAAATTCTGAATTTTTCAGCACACTACGGGATTAATTTGTTTTGCATAATCTTTTCCGCCTATGCATTGATTTATTTTAATTTTGGTTCTTTTTACAGTACTTAAATATTTATGCCTAACTATCATGCTATTGCCTTTCAGGGGAAGCAACATAATGCAAACACATAAACTGAATAGGAAGTCAAAACCAATAAATAAATAAAGGGATAAAGATAAAGAAATTGAAACATGACTAAAATTAGAGCACATAAATACTATTCACTATACCTCTCAATTATTTTCTATTATTGCAAACCCTCATCATTTCTACCACATCCATAAATCTCATCAATTCTATTCAACTTTCTCAACCCTTCCTTTCCTCTCAAACTATACAATTTTCCTTCAATGTTATTTCCTTTGTAAATTGATCTTGTTCATCCTCTCTATATAGCCATACCAACTCCATTTACTATTTTCATATTGGTCACTTGCTTTTATATTCCATTTACATTCATTCCTCATCTATTCATTCTTGACCTTATCTCTATTTTATCACATATATTTCCAAGTAACTCATTCTAGTGCATTCAATTTTTTTTGTAACCTTAAAATAAATACAAACGTAAGAGAATATGTCTTTTGCCTCCCAAACTAATTGACCACCTAACCATATTCTCCACTTTGATTAACGATAGCAATAGCACTTAGACATATACTGCTTCATAGTGCTTGACAGCACTCTCTAAACAGTTTACAAAATCAGCATATTGCCCCCAATAATCTGGGTCCTCATTTTACCCACCTCGGAAGGATGGGAAGGTTGAGTCAACCTTGAGCCGGTGAGATTTGAACTGCTGAACTAGCAGTCAGTTGAAGTAGCCTGCAGTACTAAACTCTAACCACTGCGCCACCTCGGCTCTTACCTCTTTCATACGATGAGGGGTATGCAGATGTTTTGTGCCCCATCTGCTACGAGCCAGGAAGATAGCCTAGAACCTTCTACATTTTGCCATTTACTACTGAGTTTATCTACTGCATAAATTATAGCAGTATGTAAAATGAATTGCAAGTATTCCAAAATCAAACACTACACCAATTGTTTACCCATATTCTTATGGATATGAAAGATGCTTCTTAGATCTGCTTGTAGTGAAACATTTTGAATTCATGGACAGTTGCTTTTAAAAACATCTCTAAAACATTCTTAAAGTCTTATCCTTTGTGTACACCAATCTATATGCCAGTGACCTATTTACTGAAACTGCAGCAGAGCACATGAAATATTTCTTTGGGAAGGCCAATAGTCTTGCTCTTGGATCTGCTGGCTGCTCATTTTCCTTAACCATCCTAACGAGACCTGTACACTGACACATTTCTCTCTCTACATATGCACGCATCAAAGGTACCACAAAATTTAAAAAGAGGACTGAAGTGTAGCATTTAAACTGGATGTTGGCATTTACTTATTTACTAGTACACCTTTCATTTAGGAGAAAGATTGCACTATTTCTCAACAGAAATAACATACAAAAGTCAAATCACGCAGAGCAATATTTCATTGTATAATCTTGATAAAATACAGCATGGAAAGCAAGCAGAGCATGACTTCAGGAATTCTTTCCAAACCTTTGACACGGTGGCCATATGTTTGTGTTTTATGCGTGCCCTGGGAGGCAAGGGCTGCGTACTGCATATGCTGTGCTCTGGGTCATATGACCCAAACAGAGGAGATGCTGATTAGAACAGAGCAGCTGCCAAGATTCCACATTGCTGGCCAACTGTTCCTTCCACAATAATGCGAAAGGGAATTTTTCAACATTTTTTCCTCGTCGCCCCTGGCCTGATCTGGCCCCATTTACAGTATCAATCATTCTTTTGCCAGCTTCTCCCCCACACCTATTTGGCCCTCTTTGGTTCAATATTAAAAAAGGTATTTTGTTGACAGGGTTCTAGCCCCAGATACTTTCTATGCAATGTCATGTTGGACTGGGAAAAAAATTAATACATAAATACTTCTTTTTCATGTCTACATCAAACATTTTTCATACAGAAGGGGCGGTGGTCTTACCTGATACGCAACAAGGAATGTTGAAATAAGGAGTCTAGAGAACCGCAGGACAAAACAGACGAGAGTGCCGCCACCTGACGTCGAAGTGTGTGGGGGAAAGACCCTTGTTAAGGCCACGCTGCAGAAATTCAAGGACGTTGATGATAAACAGATCAACAGGGGAATACCCCACCTGTGAGCACCAGGAGCAAAAATTTTTCCAAGTGGCCAAATAAATTCTTTCTATGGATGGCTTCCTGGAGGCCTGGAGAGTCTGAATGACACTGTCTGGGACCTTGCGGTCCTTTAGAGCACCCCGCTCAAGCGCCAGGTGGTTGTTGGTAACACCATGGGTCCGGGTATACCCCCAACCCCTGGCATAGCGACGACTCTGTCAACAGGATTATCCATGGCCGGCAGACTGACAGAGCCTTGAGGTCCACAAACCAGGCTCTCTTGGGCCAGTGATGAGCAAGGAGTAGCACTTCGGCCCTCTC
>JANHGD010009149.1:78194-88496 GCA_027560375.1 Imantodes cenchoa | reverse complement strand
AATTTTTTCCTGCTCTTTTTTAAACAATAGATGCATCTGGGTTTCAGATAATCCAGGCATAGATTACAGTCTACAAAGAAGCTACCAGACTTCCTAGTTTGTCCAGCCTTTGGACTACGGATAAAAAGGAGGACCAGAAAAGCAAAGAAAAGGATATATTTATTTGTTTGTTTGATTGTTTGTTTAATTGCACTTCTATGCCGCCCAACTCCGCAGGGACTCTGGGTGGCTTACAACAATAGAGTTTAAAAATAGACATCATTAAAATCACAGTTAAAATCCCCCCCAAATTTTAAAAGTCTAATCAATCATCCCTTTCGTGGGCTGACCTCTATAGATCTTCAATGGGGTCATTGGGTCCAGGCCTGTCGAAAGAGCCAGGTTTTCACAGCTTTCCTGAAGGCCAGTAAGGGGGGGACGGTACGAACCTCTGGGGGTGGTTGGTTCCAGAGAGCCGGAGCTGCCACAGAGAAGGCTCTCGCCTGTGGGCCCACCAGCCGACACTGTTTGGCCGACAGGACCTGAACCAGGCCAACCCTGTGGGATCTAACTGGTCTTAGGGAGGTGTGTGGTAGAAGGCGGTCCAGAAGATACTCTGGCCCTAAGCCATGTAGGGCTTTAAAGGTAATTACCAACACCAATATCAGACAGGATTTTCACATGCACCTTTGGAACACCCCACCAACTGTATTTGGTTCTTCTTCAGAAAGGGAGGAAGCTTATGGGAGCACCTGTCCAGGTCTGAGCCTACCAGCCTACTGGGAAATGATGGAATCTCCAGCTCCTAAATAAGAACACACTGAATCACTGTTGAAATCTCAGTTCCAGCCAAAGCTTTTTCTGAACCATGAGATATAAAGCTTCTGTTGCTTTTCCAAGGACACAGAAGGCTATAGCTCAAAACAGAAGAAATAAAAGATGGTTGCAGGTAGTCCTCGACTTACCCACTGCAATGGAGCCCAAATTTTCTGTTGCTAAGTGAGACATTAAAAGTGAGCGTTGCCCCATTTTACGACCTTTCTTGTCACAGTTGTTAAGTGAATCGTTGCAGCTGATAAGTTAGTAACCCAGCTGTTAAATCGAATCTGGCTTCCCTTGTCAGAAGTTTGCAAAAAGTGATTGCACGACACTGCAACCGTCATAAATGTGAATCAGTTGCCAAGCATCTGAATTCTGATCACCTGACCCTGGGGATGCTCCAAAGGCCCTAACTGTGAAAAACAGTTACAAGTCACCTTTTTTTTCAGTGCCGTTGTAACTTTGAACGGTGACTAAGCGAATTGTTGTAAGCCAAGGACTGCTTGTACTTTGGCTGACAGCTCTTCAAAAGAAAAGAAAAAAATACTGACCGTTAAAGAAGCTATTCCTCTGTGATAAGAGTTTAGTGACTCAGCAATGCAAGAAAGGGCAGAGCTGTAATCGTCCTCTTGCAGCCCGGTTAAGCACTGCTCTGCATGGGAGAACTCCTTCAGACTGTTCAGCCAGAAGTAGAAGTGTTCAGAAGCTACCTGAGTCAGCAGGCTTTGATACAGCTCTTTGGCCATGCCATGATTGCCCTACAAAGGGAAAAATGCAAACAGACGCAATTCGCAGGAAGGCAGCAGAAAATTCCCTATACTTAAACATAGAGGAGATAACAATAAACATCTATCTGAAACACCTTGCAATAGGTAACTCGAGTATAATCAAACTTGCTGGCAACCTTCTCTTCTGTGCTGTAATAGTGCCTGTGCTCTATGTGTGTGTGTGTCAGGGGTGGGTTCCACTTACCTTCGCCACCGGTTCGCGTCGTGATGTTTCGCGTGCGTCCCCTCGTGCAGTTTCACTTTCGCACGTGCTCAGAAGGTGGATTTCGCCCGAAAGACAGCTGAGGAGCTGCTCAGCTGTGATTCGGGTGAAGAAATAAAGGTCGGTATAACCCGGGTAGCGGGCGGGAGAGCTTTTTTTCACAGTACAGAATGAGGAGAAGTCATCCAGACACAGGAAAATCGGCCAAAAATTCAGGAAAAAAGATGTCGGTGAGCACAGACCGGCACAGACAGAACCGGATCCGTGACGCCAAAATCACGTCAGCAACGGGTCGCTAACAGTTCGGGTGATCTGGTCCGAACTGGGAGGAACCCACCCCTGTGTGTGTGTGTGTGTGTGTGTGTGTGTGTGTGTATGTCTGTGTGTGTACACATACACACATTTTCTCTCTCTGTCTCTATCTCTCTCCCCCATCAACAGCTGCCAGAATAGCATATACAGCATATGATACTGCACTGTGTTCTCAGTAACACCACGTAGGTTGCATACAAATCATTTGATTTGCCAATAAAATTAATGTTGACTAAATGGCATTTGTTATCAGAATTTAATCTGGCACATTGAAACCAGAAGAGATTCTAGCTGCTTAGAAAGAAAAAGATACATGATGTCGAATGAGGCTTACATTCTCCCTTGAAAGTTGTCTTTCACTTTAAATCTGCTCCTGAACCCAGTACTGAAACTGAAAGTTAAGATTTCAGTAGAGGTCAAGAGGGAATCTCCTTAGGGAAGATTTAGAGTGCCAGATGTGCCTTTTCCAGGATATATCTTATAAATGTATAATGCCTAAACAATACATGCTGTATACACATACATACCCATATAAAGCTATAAATTTATATTACTTATAAAACTAATAAAGGTGGAAGGGAAACACTAATAATCTGCTCACATTATTGCTTCACACTAATTACAGGGAGAATATGACTTTCCTGACAAATCAATTCCACTAATTACCAATTTGTTTTCAGCCATCACTATGATTTGTAAAACATTGCCAAAGATGGGGTATGGCTGTCTAAAAAAAACCCATTTGACTATAGAAGCTTGCTTTAGGTTTGCCATCATTACAAGTATGGCTGATGGAAATGTGAGATAGAATTGTTCTTCATACTGTAGCTATTCCCAGGCTCTGAAAGTTTCTACCGAGTCTCTTTCAGGCCAGTTCTCCCTTTGCTGCATTCCACCAACAGACAAAGCCAATTTCTATTTAAGAAGATCTCTAACACTTAGGCGGGTTTTAACTGATGAAGTTGAGAACATACACTGAAATATTTGAAAGTGTATGTATTGTGCTTTTGATTACATTGCTTTATCTACTTGTTAGCCCACTGGGTATTTGATTTGATTTTGATTTTATTTCATTTATATACCGCCCTACTCCCTAGGGACTCAGGGCGGTTCACAGCCTTCAATAAAAACAATACAAAATACAATAAATAAACCAATACACTTATATACATTTAAAACCAAATTAAATAAATTTAGGCTGTTAAAATCCTAATTAAAACCCCAATTCCCTAAAAATTTGTTTCAGGCAAGGCCGGCTTGCCGGAACAGCCAAGTTTTAAGTTCTCGGCGGAACGTTTTGAGTTCAGGGGCTATCTGGAGTTCTAAAGGGAGGTCGTTCCAAAGGGCTATCATCTATTGGTGGAAAGAAGGATTTACTTTATATAAATTATATAAACTACATAAATTATTTCACATCTTCAATTCTGTTTTAAATCCTTTTTCAAATAAAGAATAGAGTCATGGTGGCACAGTGCTTAGAATACAGTATTGCAGGGTGATTCAGCCAA
Source organism: Imantodes cenchoa (assembly GCA_027560375.1). NCBI lineage: Eukaryota > Metazoa > Chordata > Lepidosauria > Squamata > Dipsadidae > Imantodes > Imantodes cenchoa. The sequence continues at coordinate 84,888 of JANHGD010009149.1, read as the reverse complement.
CTGCCAGCAGTTCGAGTCTCAGGGGCTCAAGGTTGACTCAGCCTTCCATCCTTCTGAGGTTTGTAAAACAAGGACTCAGATTGTTGGGGGCAATATGCTGACTCTCTAAACCACTTAGAGTGTGCTGTAAAGCACTATGAAGCGGCATATTAAGTCTAAATGCTAAGTGGTATTACTAAAATTAATCAAAAATACAATTATTTTACATGAGAAGAATTGGGCACCTGCCTCTGCTATATGCATGGCCTATATGATTTCCTCTGAAAACAAAATTTCTATAAAGCGTAGAAAAAAACCCCACAAAAAGTTTCATGTATTAAGAAACCTGATTTATAATTATGGACCACATACCATTCTTGAAGCTTGTCTGGCTATCCTATAAGCTGTCCAACCATTTGAATCATTTTCAAGCTGTTGTTTGATAACAGCTTTCACTTCAGAAGATAACGTCTTCTGGCTGGCAACGAATATCACAGTAGCAAGAGAAACCTAATGAGGGGAAAAAAATCAAAAGCAAAAAGTTGAATAAAAAGTAATCCACATAAGATTGACAGAATGCTGAATTGGATGAACATCAACAATTTGACCAAAGTAGCCCCTGACTTACAACAATTGAGACCGGAACTTCAATTGTTAAGCAAAGCAGTCATTAAGTGAATTCCACCCAATTTTACAACCTTCTTTGCTGTAGTTAAGTGAATCACAGAGATTGTTAAATGAACCATGTGATTGTTACATGAATTTTCCTTGAGCAGTGGGTTGGACTAGAAGACCTCTAAGGTCTCTTCCAACTCTGTTATTTTGTCTTCTATAAATACAATACCCAGTATATTTTTCAAAGTGTGGTCAAATCCAAATCTGAATAAAATCATCATACTGAGTAACACATTAGCATTTTCCATAATGATTCTAATCATTCCTTATAATGAGGTATAGGGCTATTTCCCCATAGTGATAGAATAAAACTTCCTTCCTTTGCAGCTGTCAAACATTAGGGCAATTTTCTAACTGAAAAAAAAAATCTCTTGTGATTTCAGGATAGGACTGTCTGTAGCAATTCCTTGACTTACGACCACAGTTGGGACCAGAATGTGCGATCACTACTATATCGAGTTGGACTCAATTTTATGATGAGTTTTATGGTGGTCATTAACAGAAACCCACAGTTGTTAAGCAAATCATGCTTCTCCAATAGACTTTTTTTTGCTGGAAATTCATAAAAAAGTTGGATATCACAATCATGTGACAACAGGACATGCAATTGGTTGTAAATGCAAGCCGATTGCCAAGCACTCAATCTGCAATCATGTGACCACAAGGGTTGTGTAATGGTCATAAGTGTGAGCACAGATTTTAGGTCACTTTTTCCAAGGCCATTGTAACTTTGAACTACTATTAAGCAAATGTTCATAAGTCAAGGACTATATCTAATGTAACACAAGGGTCCCCAACCCGTGGGCTGCAGACCACTACCAGGCTGTGACCTATTCACAACTGGGCCGTTGTGCGAGTGAGATGCGCATGTCAACTTGCAGTTGAGCTGCATGTGAATGGGAGCCGGCCCATCACTTGTGCAGCTCAGTTCCCCTCTCCCCTCTCCCCTCCCCCAGCTGGGCCACCAAGCTGCAAGGGTTGAGGGCCACTGATATCACACAGTTAGCATTTGCTATCCATTCATCCAATAATGTTTCTTGCAACCTATGTTCATTTCCCACATACTAAATATCACATTTATGGCTGTTCATTTTTAAGCACTAAGGTAAAAGTTTCCAAAGAGCACAGGACTCATAGAAGAAAATCAGTTATACTTGTTAACAAATATCCGTATATTTTTAAGTCAAGTTCCACAGCATGTTAAAAAGAGATTAGAAGAGTCAGCAACAGTGTGAAGTTCTCACATTTTCCACCTCATTTGCTAAGGCCGGCCAGGCCAACCATGAAAAATAGGTGCCATCTACTGGGCAGAACAAGGATTGGGAACAGTGGTACTGTTGCTTGTTTTAATAAAAAGTTATATGAAATGGGCTTTTATATTTCCATTGTTGGCTCAATGAGAAAGTTCACGTAACTCTTATTTTCTACATGGGTATTGCTTTATTACCTTCATTTTAAAATGCTTTGCAGGATATTATTTTATTTTAACCATCTTTCTGATTACACTCTTTTGTTTCTCATTTTGCAAACACATCCTCAAGATCATTTTCTTCTCTTACACTTTCTCAGTCTGATTTTTTTACACTGCTGATCTCTTCTTGGGCTCTTTATTTTGCTCTCTACTGCAGACATAGGCAATCTTCCAATGACTGAGGCTACTCAGTATGTGAGGAGGATAGACTACTTCAAAATGGATGGGGCTATTTTACATACTTATTTATTCATTTGAATTTATTAAGTACTCAAATCCAATGTACATATGTTGGCAGGGCTGGGGTGTGTAAGTCTCAGTTGTTTTTCAATGGTGATTTACTTCTAGGGATTGCATTCTATCTTTCATCTGCTCCCCCCCTCTAAAATGAAGGAAAATATGCTTTCAGTTTTCACTAATTATTGTCAAAGAAAGCATACCCAAAAGAAGACTCGGGCTATAGGCAGCCTTTACCTGGTAGCAATAGCACTTAGACTTATATACTACTTTACAGTGCATTATAGCCCTCTCTAAACAGTTTAGAGTCAGCATATGCCCGCAACCATCTGGGTCCTCATTTTACTCACCTCGGGAAGGATGGAAAGCTGAGTCAACCTTGAGCCTTGTGAGATTTGAAGTGTCAAATTGCAGGCAGCTGGCAGGCAGCACAGGTAGCCTGCAGTACTGCACTCTAACCACTGCGCCACCACGGCCTGGCAATGTTCCTTCTCCCCATTCATTGCTTCTTCCCTCATTATTGTCTTTCTTTCTATGCTGTTATCTTTTTGAATTATGGGCCTCTTCAAGTAGGGCCTTCGCTTAGTTTGCTTTGCTTCCAACACAAAATCTCCAGTCTGTAGTCATTATGCAAATAATATTGTTTTTTTAGGCATCTTAACTTATTTCATGGAATTTCAAAACACCCAGTGATATCATTCATTAATTTAAGTACTCTCTGATGTTTTGTTTACGGACTAAATGGAATTACTTTTGGAAAGTTCAGCACAAAACTAGCTGGTCTGTGCAATTCTTTGTTGTTAGTCCCTCAACTCAGTAGGTAAGGATCAACAGTCCTAAATTAAAACTCCTTGTATCCTTCCGTTTCCCTGAATAGATCTTTTGGAAGTTGCATTTGAAAAGCCCTGGATTCCTCATGCCTATCAGGTTTGGAAACAGGTTGTCCTTTTGAAACCCATGGTTTGTAGGAATAATTTGCCAATCTTAGTGGCATCCCTAGGGGTTTTTATCAGCAAAGATCTGTCAATTTTCTCCTGGAAGAGTTGGAGAATAAAAACAAGCTAATCATAGAAAAGGGGTGGTTAAAGACAGCAATTTTATAAAGGGGTCATGCTTTCCACTCCATTTATCAATACAACAATTTAAGTCATGGATGTCCAACCTTGGCAACTTCAATTCTGGCTGGAGAATTTGGGAGCTGAAGTCCACAAGTCTTAAAGTTGCCACCCCGATTCAAGTACCGAATACATTGTCAGATAGCAACTAGTTCTGCTGAACGTTCATCAATCTGTATCCAGATTCATTTGTTGCCTAGAAGAAATATTCTGAATCAGAGTTTCTTACCAAAAGCTCTTGCTGTTTATTGGCAGCAGAACAGCCAATCACTTTATAGAGATTCATTAGGTCTCCCAGCATTCCATCTCCTAAGACGGGTAGCTGCATGGCAATGGCTGCCAAACAATGGCATATGAGAATTCTAGCAGCATCCTGAGCACAAGGCAGCTGCGTCAACAGGGACTCCACAATGGATTGGCTCAGATGGGGGCGACTCTTGGCCAGTTTCACCATACAAGTGAGCACTATCTGCATGAAAACAAAATGGCACTTTTTCAGCTTTCATGATACCCTAGCTGTTTGTTTTAAAGATATTATCTACTGTAGGTAGTCCTCAACTTACGATCACAATTGAGCTCAAAATTTATGCTGCTACACGAAACATTTGTTAAGTCCCTTTCCCCTCATTTTATGACCTTTCTTGTCACAGTTGTTCAGTGAATCACTGAAGCTGACAAGTTAGTAACATAGTTGTTTAAGTGAATCTAGCTTCCCCATTGACTTTGCTTGTCAGAAGTTCGCAAAATGCGATCACATGACTCTGGGACATTGCAACCATCATAAATATGAACCAGTTGCCAAGCATCTGAATTTTGATCAAGTGATCATGGGGATCTGCAGCGGTCATAAGTGTGAAAAATGGTCGTGTCAACTTTTTTTCAGTGCCACTGTAACTTGAACAGTCATTCAATGAATGGTTTTAAGTTGAGGACTACTATCACAGATTTTATAACACAAAATAATCTGAAGCAAACTGCTTATTAATTCCTACATAGTATTTTGGAATCAATGTATTAATTTTGATCTAATAGTAAACCAAAGTTTATTGTTATGTTGATAGTTATAAATTGCTATTTCCCCCTTTTTTGCCTCTGGCTAGTCAAAAGGCAATTAGATTTAATTCCACATTTAATAGCTGGTATAATAGCAATGTCTCTCTAGATATTAATAGTAGGTAGGACTGCCTCTGCAGACACTTCCTTGGGTGTGCACAAGCCATAATTCCCATCTTATTTTTATTTTTTAAAAAGGTTCCTTGACATTATGGTCCTCTCATTTATTTATCTACCTGACAATGTCAAATGACATGATCCCAAAATTTGGATGAAGAGCCAGAACACATCTTGGCATCAAAATAAAATCAATACTGGCACCAGCCAGAGCAACATCACTAACGAAGTTCTCTCTTGTGCTCTGCAAAACATCATATTCCGCATTAACAAGACCTGAAAAAAGAATTTTCTTTGAAAATCCTGATGACTGGTTCAATCTGTATAAGGCAGCACTTTCCAACCTTGGCAACTTGAAGACATCTGGACTTCAACTCCCAGACTTCCCCAGCCAGCCGGATATCTTCAAGTTGCCAAGGTTGGGAAACACTGGTATAATGGAAAGATCACTTTCTAATATAAAGGACTCAAAAAACATTAACTGTTTTTTTTAATCGGGAAGCATACTGGGAATAAATGCAATTACTAAATTTTCTTCCAAACAATAGTGTCACTGCTTGTTCACTAACTGCACTTTTGTGTAATCCAGGACAGCTGCTAATACCAAATATTGTATTAACAAACCACAAAGACGTCTAAAATAACAAATAACAATTGAAGTAACAGATAATTATAATAAAACAAATATTCAGGAAAATCCTCTTACATCAATTAGCATGAGAGACAATATTTAAACAGAAACCTTACAATTTACCTTTAAGGTTGCTTCAGGAGATGAACTTGGTTCTTGGCTACAAAGAACAAGAAGAGATTCAAGGCCAAAGACTGCATCTTGTTCCAACGGCAAAAGTTCTAGGGAAGAGATAGATTATCTTCAATCAATCAGAATAGAGCTGGAAGGTTTTCTAGTCCAGCCCCCCGCTCAAGCAGGAGAATCTATACCATTTCCGATAGGTGGCTATCTAGTCTTTCTTAAAAATCTGCAGTGATGAAGCACCTTACAACTTCTGAAGGCAAGTTGTTCCACTGGTTGATTGTCCTCACTGTTAGGAAGTTTCTCCTTAATTCCAGGTTGCTTCTCTCTTTGATTAATTTGTATCCATTGTTTCTTGTCTTGCCTTTTGGCGCTTTGGAAAATAAATTGACTGCCTCTTCTTTGGGGCGGCCCTTCAAATACTACCGTATCACCTCTAGTCCTTCTTTTCTTTAGACTAGATTATTATTCTTTATTCTTTAGATACTAATCACTCTAGTCACTATGATACACAGGACTATGGAAAATTACGTTTACAATTATGTATATTAAGGCTGTGCCCTGGAGTATAGCACTCTTATCACAGCAACAGAGCAGAGCCAAAATCACTCCAAAAACAAATATATTCTAATCTTTCCAGACTTATTCGCATGTGTTTCCAGCAAAACACAAACAATTTAGTCTGTAAGTGTTTTCTTGCCTGGCATCCAGCCAAAGTGGTGTTATGAAAAAGGCTATAAGATTTGATTAGGAACTGGAAAGCAACATTATTCTTTATAGTTAACTTTTTCATCAAATTAGCAAAGAGGAAGAAGCAATTGAAAACAGTGGAACTTAGGAACATTTACACTGCACTCTCAAATGAGAACATTTATGCTATGCTGAGTGTCACAAACTGTTCTGCAAACCCTGCCCCTTCCACACCTTTTGGAATTACCTTTTTCTTGACAAGAAGCAGCTATATTTGTCAGAACACGTACTCCATGTGCTGCAATATTCTGATTATTATGATAGCAGCTTTCCTGGGCAAGCTTGACTAGATCAGATGACCTTGCTGTAGTAGACTTTGTTCCTAGGTAAGAAAGGGTCGTTTTTAAGCAGCATGGTACCATTTATTAGATGAAACAGGCTTTTTTCTACAGTTTTCAGAGGAAAGGGGAAATTAAGATGTTGGTCATATTAATAGTAATGGCAAATCTCTAGGGATGAGTACATGAATGGACACCTAACATCAAAAACATCATCAAAAAAGCACAACAAAGAATGTTCTTTCTGCGCCAACTCAGGAAGCTC
>JANHGD010009149.1:54124-66319 GCA_027560375.1 Imantodes cenchoa | reverse complement strand
GAGATTTGATCCGCTGAACTGCTGAACTAGCAGTCAGTTTCAGTGGCCTGCAGTACTGCACTCTAACCACTGAGCCAACTCATATCCCTGAGATTCAAATGGTCCTAACCCTATTGGCCTTCCTTAAGATGTTTAAAATCTAGCTTTCTCTCCAGGGCCCTGAACCAGAATGTAGAATGAGTCTGTTTGCAATGGGAATATGAATATGTTAGCCTCATGCTCTATGCTCTTTGTTTTTATTTGTTTGTTGGGTTTTTTTCTCTCTTGTAATCATAGCCCAGAATCGCAATGTGCAAATGGTGGATATATAAATTGACTAAATACATTTTTCTTCACTTACCATATCTGTTAGGCAGTTTCTTAGTTATGTTATGGCTTACCTTTGGAAGGTAGGCTTAGAAATAAATGCACTACCGGTAGCTACATCATACTTTACAACCTATCTCACAAGGAATCACTTAGACAGGGAACTTTAGAAAAATTGAATTATTCTGGTTAAGTTGCATTCTACATCCAGATAGGTGTAAATGACATTAAACCTTGAGAAGCTAGTTTTAATAATTTGTAAAGCATAAAATCTAATCTCAGTTATGCTGACTTTGAAATCAATATATCTGTATTCAGTGGAACTCAGCAGATAAATGAGAAGACAGTGGTAATTGGGTTTCCCTTCCTTTGTGTGCTTTTCTTTATGCATAATTGTTGTATCAACTATTGACATAGAGCACCAGTTTTTGAAACATCAATAAATAATTACCAACTGGGTCAAATGGGAATCTTTTTACAGGAAATGTACAAATCAGTACTGAAATTAACTTTGCTATAGTATTAGCCTGTTGAGAAATGACCTCTTTCCCTATTTCTCTTCTTAGGATTTCCAGCAGAGTGTAACAGTGGTACTACTTCAAGATGAACATACCTTAATCTCAGCGGGGGCTGTTGATGGGTAATAGTCAATACTTCTTTTTCCAACAATTTTTTAAAATTCTTTTGAGAAGCATTATGGATTTCTAATTTTGGATTGTTTGCTCATGTCAACATGTAATACTATCTTGGGGGAGGAGGAACAGCATATTTTCTTATTTAGTTATGTCGTTATAAGCCAAGCCATTTGTCAATGGTATAGTATCCATCCTATAGCGTAATCATAGTAGAACATGGTGAAATACACCCTCCCACATTGTATAGGCTTTAAAGGCATGATGTAGCTGTTGTCTCTTTTAGCAATTAAATAAATTGAGAATATTATTTCTCAATCTTTGGGTACTGTCAATTCTTGGAAGGTGATATCCTGATAGTAGTCATATAAAATTTAATATATTTGCATTATATTTATAATTGATTAAATCCCTCCAAGGTTGAGTTTCTGTATATCAGCAGATGTCATTGTACTAACAGACGCCATTAGACAGGTCACATTGCCCCATAAAATGTGATATGTGCCTTGGGGATGTTCTTCTTCGATTCACAGCTGCTTTTAAATAGCAAGTGAAGGCCATTATTGTGGCACTTTTGCCGAGCTTTAGCTGATGCATGAGTTGCAGCCCCAGTTAGATCAGGATACACTGTCCTTGATAATTGATACTTTGATGATTACCTGCCAGGATTACTGTAATGCACTCAATGGGTGGGCGGAGGAAGCTTTGTAAACGACCTGAAAGCTATAATGTATAAGCATTCTTTATACACAATTGTTATATCAACTGTTGAGATAGAGCCACAGTTATTGATAGATCAGTTTCTTGCAAAGTAGCAACTCTCCTGTTGCTGCACTGACTATCACTAAATTTTTGGGCTCAGTGCAAAGTGCTGATAATCGCCTATAAAAACAATATGTAATGTAGCATGGGGCTGCATCAGACACCACCTAATCAGAATTGAAGCTGCCCATTTGGGAAGAACATCTTGGGAAGTACTGTTAACAATTCTACTTTTGAAGTTAGGAGGACGTAAAAAAAGTCAACAGGCCTCTGAGGGCAGCCTCCACACTTGACCTATTCCCCGTGGTTCACATAGTCCTCTCCTTCATGGCATTTAGAAAATTACTGAAAATAGTTCAGTATTTTATTATTGAAAATTCATTTCACCGAGTTGTTGAACCTAGCACAATGTTAGTGATGTTTGTCTTTGGAGAGGGTTGGCTTATTTTTTTTTTAATATCTTGTAGCACATCCATAACCTTTTGATTTGGGCTAACTATAACTTAAATAAATTAGCTAAGCAGACATTCACAGTATGCTTCCTATTACTGTATTTCGCAATTTATATTGCTTCCCTGCTAGCTGAACAAATGTGTAGATTAAAGGTATATCCTATCCGTCAATTAGTGTTTTATTCTTGGTCTGAGTATGACAAGCTTCCTTCATGTTTTGGGACTATGATTCATTGAATTCATGTCAGATATATTTGGAGAAGATCAAACTGAGGAGGCTTTATCATTGTATGTAATTTGAATTTTCTTTTAGTGTAATCAAGATATGGGATCTGCGCAAGAACTACACTGCATACCGGCAGGAACCAGTGCCCTCCAGAGTTTTCAGCTACCCTGGGAACAGTACCCGTAAACTTGGTATGGCATAACTGAATATTCAAGGAGGGTCATTCCAAAACAAAGCAGATCTTTCTTTGCTTTTGTTCTGTTTTGTATTGATACATTAGAATTACACTTTGCGCTGAGGTCAGTTACCAAGCTCTATCTTAGCCTGATTTCAGGACTAGCTTTAATAAAATAAGGGAATTAATGGTCCTGTTTGGTTACCTGTTTTGAGGGAATGGGCAGAATGAGCTAATTCTCTAGGTGTCAATAGTCTTCAGCACTACCACATTTACTCTTTGGAATGGTCTGTGTAAACTGGAGCTTAAAGACACACTATTTCCATGATCATGGAAGATCATTTTTAAAAAGGTGTTTTTGTTTTTGGAGAGGATACTGTGTTGGTCACTTATGCTATAAGGGGCTGTACAATTTATTTTCTGGCCCTTGTGATTTTCAGTGTTCCATGATGTCTCTCAGGCAGGTCATTAGGAGTTAAACAACACACTGACAGTATCCAGCTCTTTTACATCTGATTTAATGGTAGCAGATGCCATGCTAGATTAGTGTCAGCATTACTAAGGAACTAGATGAATGCAAGTGGACTGAATTTCAAACCAAAAAAAAATCTGAATTTCTGTTGATGAGTTACCTAATGTCATAATCAAAACCATTCTGTAAAATATTGTAAATATGACTTGCTATGATGTTAATCAGGACTGAATAATAAGAGCCTGCCTATATGTGTAGGTCTTCTCTGCTCCTTCCTCTGACATGATGTAGGCAGAACTGAGGAGAGGATTTTGCAATTTTCTCTTAGGGAATGCTTTTCAGACAGCTTTTTCCCCCCTGATGCCAAGCAAAGTTTTCCATTTCCCTGGGCTTTTAATTTTTAAGCAGTGATTTGAAACACTTTTTAGATACTTCTGATTTCTACCTAGTTTTTATCTTTTCTATGTGATTTACATGGAGTCAGTTTGGTGTAATGGTTTAAGGCGGCAGAGTAGAAACTGGGAGATTGAGAGTTCTAGTCCACCTTAGACACAAAGCCAGCTGGATGACCTTAAGCTAGTCACACTCTCTCAGCCCTAGGAAGGAGGCAATGGCAAACTACTTCTAAAAAACTTTGCTAAGAAAATTGCAGGGATTTGCTCAGGCAATCTCTGAACAAGAGCCTCAATTGAATGGAAGAAAAATAAAATCTGATTTTCACAAGTTGTTATAGAAATGTTTTTACACTGCAATATGGGATGTACTAAAATATATTTTTTAATATCTTTATTACTTTCATCAAAACCCATAGACTGACTAAATAAGCATAAGAGGTCAGTTTCCCTAGATATAAAAAGATTCACATTTACCAAAATAATGAAAAATATATGCTATTCCACCTTAACAAAACAAAGGTAAGCCTCCTCTTTGTATAACATAAAATGTAGATGAGTTTCACCACCAGACACTGCTTGTACCTTAATATCTTATTTGAAAGCACTTGCTGGAATTTTTGTGTTTTTAATCTTCCAATAAATACCAATAATCAGATTTCTGCTCCTGGAATTAGCTGTTTCTTATCCAGCCTTTAAGGAGGGAAGTCTGACAACAGAATCTTCTGTATTCTAGGATATTCCAGTCTTATTTTGGATTCTACTGGTACCAACCTATTTGCTAATTGCACTGATGATAATATATACATGTTCTGTATGCCAGGTCTGAAGAATACTCCGGGTAAGTACTAATATTTTGGGATACAGGTTATCTGTACAATACTTAACAGGTTTAGAAAGCTATGTCTGATGCATTTACTATATCTCTGGCAGTAGCACCATATGCATTTCCAGGAAAGGTAGTCCTATATATTTGATATGGCTTTTGCCAAGCTATAGAATTGCAGTATGTAGTAAATTATACTTCATATACAAATGTATCATGACAGCTACATTGCAGTATGAAAGTTTATAACCCCTACAGATGTCTCCATTCTCTGTTTTTCTTTAGACAAACAAGCTCAGTTGTCTGAGGATTACCTGTATATCTTTTCTCTGTATTCTTATTGTCATTAGCGGCCTGTTACATTAATCCAGAGTGGAACCATTACTTCATACATCAGTGAATTCCTTCGTTAATTGTGCTTATCTGAAGCAAGCCTTGTTTATTTATCATCTTCAGAGTTTGCAAAATTACCTCTCAGACCACAAGAAAACAACAGATACTGAAAGATTGACTTAAATATGTTTGGAATAGTGGGTGTTATTAAGTGTTCATTGCGCTTTTCTTCCTTTTTGGGACGAAATGGAAATAAAATGAACTGTCGATGGAAATTTGTCTACGTTCCAACCATCTACCTTTATGCTATATTCTGTAATTCTGCAGGAGTCGGAAGGTTCAGTCGATTTTGGTAAATTGGTTTTTTGAAGGATAGATCAATAAAATCTACAAAACTTTAATTGCTGTCTTTTTCCAGGTGGCAATTCCACAATTAGAATATTTTGAAAATGTAGGATTTTTTTATTTTTTTTGCTATGGAAAGTATCACTGATAAGGACTTGGATTTTGAGAAAATGGGAAAGGTCAGATAAGGAAGATATTTATATCTGTTTTTATTTGAGTGTTTCTAATGGAAGGCTACCAAACGGAAAGAAAATAAATCCATGCAATATTGGAAAACTGGTTAAATTTTTGCTAGCATCTATAAAGATTTCTAATGCTTGGATTGTAATCTAGCCTTGATAACACCTAGCTGATACCAGAATAAAGAAAGCTGCTCTAAATGGTCATTCCTTGGTTCTGTCACTCTACTCCTGCTAAAAGAAGGTTGTTTTGGATTTCAAGACCCAGATACAAGAGAGACAACAATTAACTTGGATCTACCTATCCTGACTGTCATGATTTCTTTCAAGTCAGAGGACTCAAACACAGAAGAGCCTGCACTGGACAAATGTCAGCCTGAGGAATTGGAGAGCAATTAAATGCCTGCGGTCAACCTTGCCAATAATTATTTGGGAGAATCAGTATGACTCAAATGACAGAGATGCCAATTCCAAGCAGTGCTATCCTTGAGAACATGTTACAAACTCCAGAGAACTAAGAATGGCATGTTCTCAGAGGAATTCTGTTCAACGCGTTGAGACACAAACTAGCAATAGCCTTAATTAAACCTACAACTGTCAGCAATTGGTTTTTCCATAGGGAGAAACTGCTTAAATGTTCTATATTTTCATGACTTTGAATCCCCCGTGCCACCCAAATCTCAATTTTTTGGTTCCAGAATTGGCTGACTATCCTGATGCCTAGACCTTTCAACTGCTTTTGGACTTATGCTTTACCCATGCTCTGATTTAACTTTGGACTCTTACAGGCAAGACTGATTTTCTGTTTAGCACTGCTAAGGTGTGTGAGCAATTGCACATGCCAACATTCTGCCTATTAAAGCCTGAAAATGTTTGCAAACTTGAAAATGCTTGCTTATCCTGCTCTGTGTGTGCTCAACCTGAAACAGAACAAAGCAACATGCTAATTGCTCTGACAGGTGACAACAAGAAGGCAGATCAAGCATCTGTCTGATGGTTCCTTTAGAAAAGATGAATGGGAAATTCTCGGTGTTATAAACTAATAGGAAAATATTCTGCTGAATTTGTATGCTGAGAAAATGGTAGAATTAGTGGCCAATCCCCAGAACTATTGGATCAACTCCAAGTTTCCATTACTGGTAGTAATTCTGATGCAGGCTTGAAATAACATGGTTTGAAGCCATGTTTAGACAGCACTATGTTGGAGAAAGTTGGATTATAATATTTATATCCATAAGCATCTAACCATCCTTCCATCTACATCTAAATACCATAACTGGTTTTCCTTTCAATACTGATCAGAGAGTCTCTGTAACTTTCTATGCTGAGCGTAGGAATCTGACATCCTACTCTTCATTGCATAGCGTCCTTTGCACACAACTCCCTTCGCTAGTGACAACTCGGAGTTCTTTGAGGGCTTTAGTTTTAAAGCTGTTTAAAGTTGTTTAAAATAGCCAAGTAACCCATATCTCTCTGTCACTACACATCCTTTTTAAGAAATAAGATACCGGTTTCAGGAAATGAGAAAAGCAGCAATTTCCCTATTGGATACTGAAACTTTAGTGCCTACCTCAGAAATGCCAAATGTGAAAAGTTGTAAACAATCCACTATTCCAACCTCAGAGATAAACCATTCAAAACTTACATTCCCTAAAGAAAGAAATGTGAAACATAATTTTTTTAAAGATCGCTGAAAATCTTTAATACCTAGTGGGTCCTTTTTTTTTGGCAACGTTTTAGAAGTTAGCACAGGATTTCACACAGGAACTCATTGAGTATTTCCTATATTCAGGAACAAGGGCACAGTGATACTGTTTACAGATGTGTTCTAGCACAAAGTGGTCATTTCAAGATTGAACACTAAATTCAAATTTAAAATCGTTTCATGCAATTGAAACTTGAAACATTTTGCACACCTCTAATGGCAAGTTTTATTTTGTTGCATTGCATTCCCTGCTCCTTTTCCTTTGATTGTGAGTATTCAATGTTCTTCGAAATATCTTAGTTGCTCTTTAAGAAAATTGCCTGAGTTGAAAAAGTCTCTTAATTATTTCTCATATTACTTAACTGTGGTTATATTTTTAGCCTGTTATCTTATTGTTCCTCTTTTACTTTAAAGCAATGTTTGTGCATTGTGAAGTTATTATAGACAACCATACAAATAGAAGCCACTGTTACTATTGAAAGATTTTCCTAACATTCAATTGGAATTTGTCTTGTAGCTTAAATCCATTATTCTGTGCTTGTAGTCTGAGATCTTGCCCCTCTTCTGTATTTGCATATATTGATGTGTAAACATCTCAGTTCCTTCAAACTCCTCTTATAGGCTTTAGTTTTCTAGTCCCCTGAGCTTATCATTAGTCCTGAATATTTTCTAGTTTTTCTCAATTCTTAAATATGGTTTCCAGGATTAGACAGTGTTCCTCAAGTGGAATCTGATAACAGAGAATAAAACAGAAGGATTACCCTAGGATATAAAAGGTATACAGGTAGTCATTGACTTACAACAGTTCTTTTAATGAATGTTGCAATGGAACTGAAAAAAATGACTTACGGCCATTTTTCACACACAGCCATTGCACCATCCCCATAGTCACGTGGTCAAGATTTGGATGCATGGCAATTGACTCGTATTTATGATGGTTGCAGTGTCCCGGAGTCATGTGATCACCCTTTGCGAACTTCTGACAAGCAAAGCCAATGGGGAAGCCAAATTCTCCTAACAACCATGTTATTAACTTAACAACTACAGTGATTCATTTAACAACTGTGGCAAGAAAGTTCATAAAATGGGAAAAACTCAAGTAACAACTGTCTCACTTAGCAATAGAAATTTTGGGCTCAATTGTGGTTGTAAGTCAAGGGTTACCTCTACTTCCATTGATGCAACCTAAATCAAATATGCATTTTTGTGACTACATCACAGTGCTGGACCATATTCAGCTTTGCAGTTAGCTACTTTTCTATTTTTTTCTCTTAAGTAATATTAACACATTAGATGTTCATCAAATTGTACTTTATTTTATTTTTCCTAATTGGGGAAATTTTTCATTCTTATGTGTAATTTAGTTTTGAAATTTATTTCTATTCTATGGTAATATCTAATACCATATGATTTTATCGTATTAACATATTGATAATTGTTTTCTATCTCTCTTCCAAAACAAGGAACATGAATAGAAATATCGCACATAGGACCCAGTTCCAAATCTTCTGACACCACATTCAATAACTATTTCAATGAGCACGAAAATGAAATTTTTGATCTAATTGTGTATCCACTTAATTGTCATTCCACTCAGCCCACATTTAATCAGCTTGCTAATCAGAATGCCATGAGGTATTTTGTCAAATTCTTTGCTGATATGAAGCTTTATCCTGTCTTCGAGCATTTCTACAGTCTGATCAAAATAAGATTAGTCTGGGAAAACTGTTTTTCAAAAAAACCACGTGCTAATTTCTGATTCTTATTACATTACTTTCAAGTTGCTCACAGATAAATCTCTATCTTCCTCAGAACCTTCCTGCTTATCATTGTTATCCTAAAGGGTCAATACTTTCCAGCCTCTTTTCCCTTCTTCTGAAGCTAGGCACATTTGCTTTCTTCTACCCTGGCACTTCATCAGTTCTCCAGGATATCTAAAATATAATACATAAGGGTTCAGCCAGACAATCAATTGCTTCCTTCAGTACACTGGGATGAAATCAATCCTATTCAAAATTGAGAAGTTAAATCAAAATTCTCTCACCATGTTTCTATCATGCTCAAAATTCAATCTTGCCCTTTTCTTTACCTCCTTGCACCTTCCTAATAGGAACACATATTTGTTTGTTGGAAAAAAAACTGACCCAAAATAGCTGAGTTTGTATTTTTCCTTTCTTGTTATGCTTATTGCCTTCTTCACTTAATAGCAGGCATATCAATTATTTACCTTTATTTTGAATATATTTGAATAGTTAATTCTTGTTAATTGTAATATTCTTTGTTAAGCTCTTTTTTTGCTTTTCCTTTCCAGTTCAGGGCTGTCTATATACTCTTCCTTTGTGATCTGCCTTCTTTCTATCGTCTGTATATGTCCTGTTTATTTTTAAATCTTGACCATTCAAGGGGAGGAGTAATTTGTATTGGAATGTCCTAACATCTCAATTTATATCATTTTGATAATTATGTAATGTATACAAATAGTCATTGGCAATAAAACCTTGATTATTCTGCTTCTCAGAGAAATGGTACTAAATGGTTTAGAGCCTTCTCTGTATAAAATACTGTGTGATGTAAAGAATTGATCCTTAAATTCAGCTATGTATATGGTTGTTTTTCTTTGTTTTTGTTGAATTGCAGTGTCAGTTTTCAGCGGACATCAAAATTCCAGTTTCTATGTCAAATCCAGCATTAGCCCAGATAACCAGTTCTTAATCAGTGGTTCAAGTGACCAATGTGCCTATATCTGGAAGGTAAGCAGTGTTGGCTCTGACTACAACATTGCTATGTTACTTTTGTGTTCATTTTGTGCAGGAAAGATGGATATGTAGGCACAGGGGGAAGATAATAAGATTCATTGAACAATGTTTCCAGCATATTGTGTCTAAAGTACACAGCTGTCAAACCTGAATACAAGTCCAGATATAAAACAGAGCTAAATTCCTGCCTCTACCTTCCCTATATTTCTATTGCTGATCTTAATCTGGTTTTAATAGGCCTTTAAAAATCTCTTTTCAGTTCTGTTTTTCAGCAACTGCAACAAGCTGAAAGTTCTTGCTTTATATTTAACAAGAATCTATACATTAACCGAAGTTTAATAGTCATAATTGTTTTTATTTTTTTAAGCTAATTATTTCCCAAGGTTTATAAACGGCATCACAATTAGGTTTCTTTTACATCCCCTATCTCTATGAGTCTCAATTTCCAGCAGTTAAGATTTTATTATGACAGTTCAGTCAGAATTTTTAATAACATTTGCCAGTATCAGTTGGCAGCTCAGAAACTTAGTTTACATGCCAAGCTTTCTATGGAGAGATGCGTATGTTTCAGTGTAATTTCCTCATCCAGTGACACATATTAGGGCAGTGATGGCTAACCCTTTTTTTCCTCAGGTGCCAAAAAAGCGTGCACGCGCACGACTGTGCGTGCGTGCCACCGCCCTAATGCAATGCTACCCCACAGGGCCCCCCATGCAAGTGCGGGTGACCCCCATCCTCCCCTTGCGCATGCACGGGTGACACCACCACCCCACACACGCAGTCTGTTTTGGTGCTAGCAGGCCCACTCCTTATTTAAATGAGTTTTTATCAAATTGGATTATTTTAGAAATCAAATTTAATACAAAGCACTTAATTTTGGTTATTTTATACTATACGGGCTAACCGGAAATGCCCTAATAGCGAACCTATGGCATGTGTGCCACAGGTGGTATACAGAGCCCCCTCTGCAGGCATGCCAGCCATCGCTCACCCGAGCTCCACTGCGCATGCACGCGATTCCTGCCGACCAACTGGTCTTCAGGTTTCTGCCACACATGTGTGGGGCGAGGCATTTCCATGGACTGCACTGGGTAGAGAATTTGGGATAGGTCGGAGAAGGCATGGGAGGGAGGAATCCAGGAGGAAATTATCCTCTAGCACCACTACTGGCCCATACTTAAGTGGTGGTCCAGTATGACACCTAGATCCCTCTCATAAGCATTGCTGTTGAGCCAGGTATAGAACTCATTTGTGCTACCATGGCTTTATGCTGAGAATTTGAAAAAAGATAATCACAAATTTACGTTGATCAATGGACATCACAAGAGATCTGTGTATGTATTTTAAAGATTTTAAATTGAGAAAACATACTACAACAGTCTTAAAGAAATTCATCAGCCTTACATGTCAGGATATACATGTGAAAGAGCAAGGGAAATGGCTTTAAAAATCAAGATCAAAATCTAGAATTGGAATAGAATAGAATAGAATAGAATAGAATAGAATAGAATAGAATAGAATAGAATAGAATAGAATAGAATAGAATAACAGAATTGGAAGGGACCTTGGATGTCTTCTAGTCCAACCCCCTGCTTAGGCAGGAAGCCCTACACCACTTCAGACAAATGGTTATCCAAAATCTAAAGAACTTGAACCATAATACTAGTGGCTGGAAGTAGAGGTTCAGCTGCATAATTCATCAAATTACCTTACAATGAAGAATAGGAAAAACTATTAACACTGGGTAAAAAAAAATGTTCAAAATTTGGATTTTACAGCTTTAATCTTACTTTTACCCATAATCTAGGCTTAGCTTTTGCATGTTTTGAATATAGAATTTAGCTTACAGAGGTAGCTACCATGTTTATATCTTTCTTCAGGATGTGTGTGGTTTCTCTACTTCCTTTTGTCCTTTAACCAACAATACATGATAGAAGCTCTTCTTTGATAACTGGCATCAGCTCTCTCTAACCTGAATTGTCTAGATATATTGCACTAGAGTTTACAGCTAAAAATGACTGGAGGGATCCAACCAATCTGGGTATCCGCTACAGATGGTTTCTGTAGTGAAAAGCCAGAGAGTAATGAGAATTCTCCACTGAGTGAAATTAATGGCTAGAGATCTAGAAGCTCAAGTATCCTACCTTTGATTTGTGTCCCTTGTGCTAGTCATAAATAAGCAATAATCTTTCTTGATACTTTCTTTTTAAAAATTCTTGTATCTATATAGGTATCTGAACCACAACTTCCTCCAATGGTACTTCATGGCCACCTGCAAGAAGTCACTTCTGTTGCCTGGTGTCCATCTGATTTCACTAAGGTTTGTTTCTGATGTTTTGTCATTTTTTTTAGTCCTATTCCATTTTCTCTTTTTGCAAAAGTAAATATGACTATTTTCTCTTGTTTTTAAAACATGGATGGCTATTTTTAAAGGTTCTTTATTCCAAATGGTTTTTTACTTCCTATTTCATAATAATAATAACAACAACAACAACAACAGAATTGGAAGGGACCTTGGAGGTCTTCTAGTCCAATCCCCTGCTTAGGCAGGAAAACCTACACCACTTGAGACAAATGGTTATCCAACATCTTCTTAAAAACTTCCAGTGTTGGAGCATTCACAACTTCTGGAGG
>JANHGD010009149.1:29041-39051 GCA_027560375.1 Imantodes cenchoa | reverse complement strand
GAAAATATGACTTCAGCAACTGAGTGGTTAATGCCTGGAACTCATGACCTGACTCTGTGGTTACATCCCCAAATCCCCAAATTTTTAATCTTAAACTGTCTACTGTTGACCTCACCCCATTCCTAAGAGGTCTGTAAGGGGTGTGCATAAGTGCACCAGCATGCCTACTGTCCCTGTCCAAATGTTCCCTTTTACTTGTACCATTTTATCTATTCAAATAATGTTATACGTACGTATAATATCAAATATGTACTTGACAAAATAAAATAAAAATTTAAAAATGGTTCACTAAAACCAGCTGTATTATTTCATTAAAGCATATTAACACTATCCAAACTTAATATAGTGTATGAAGCAGCCAATAAAAGGCTTGGAGCTGGGTTGGCGGGGGGGGAATGTTGAGTTTTTCTTCCAACAGGCCAAGGTCACAATACAAAAAAAGAGCAAGGTTTCAACCATATTGTCGTGGTCTCCCTCTTAGCTTTTTAACTCTCTCCCTGTGGACTACCCTGCAGTTTTGTAGGCACAGTTGTCAGTTCAACTCATTGTACTCTGGAGAGGGATCATTGCTTCAAATGAATATTAACTTCCTTATAGAATAGATTGTCCACATTTCAATCTCTGGTGAAAAATCACTTAGGGGATGGCAAGTGGACAATACTGGAATCAAATGTATTTCTCTACATATGCTTGCCTCTCCCCCATTTTATTTAGTTCCTTATTGTTTTTACACACCAATTCACCGAATTATATTAGGAGGCAGCGGATTACTTATCTCTAGCAGAAGGTGTGATTCCGCTGAATATATCTGAAGTTTAAAACCCGTTTCACAAAAATGCTAATCAGGAGGCATACTGCACATTCATGAACTCTAAAAGTACCATTTAAAGGGAAAAAACAAGTGGGCTCATTTAATAGTTTGATATATTGAATGTTGCATACCGTGCTTTATTCAGCAAATGCTTTTATGAACAGAGATAATCTACTGAATTGAATCTTTGAATTAATTGAATTTTTACTTCAAGATAAAACATAAAATGCGCACAGAAAAATTATATCCATTCTAATACCACCACTGGAATAAAATAATTAAAAGATAGGACAGTTAACACAATACTATAAAATTAGAACACTAAAACATCTCTATAAAAATGTTAATTATTAGAATACAATAGACAAAATGGGGGCCTCTGAAGGCCATCAAAAATGTAAAAAAGACAGTCTACATATACGTCTTATAAAGTTATAGAGTATTACTTCATTCTGCTTAACGTCTTCTATAAGTCAAGACTCAATAATGTTTAATGTTACACTTCAAGTATGCAGATGCAGATTCAGGAAACCTTTAAATTTTGTCTCCAAATTTTTGTCTCCGTTTCTATGCAAATTAAGTTTCTTATTTATTATCTATATTTAAAGTGTGTTTTCTGTAGTTTTAATTTCTCATTCTTTGATCCTTTTGTTTTCATTAATAAAAATATTTTACTATTTAAGAATAGTTCCCTATCCACAACAAATCTGTTTTTTATTCCTTGCTAGTTAAATGAGAGTTAAATTCCAGCTCATTGCTGGTTATCTTTGATGATATCCTGAACCACAAACTAGGCAGCCACATGCTATATAGATATAGCCTTAATCTATTTTACATGTTCTAGTAAAAATGCTGTTTCCTCTGCTTCTTTGCACAATCCGCACTTTGAATCATTTGATAATTTTTGAAATTTTCCTGTTTGCTTCCCATACTCTCTACAGGAAGAGCACAGAGCTCAGGTAGAAATATCTGAGGTTTGAGCAGAACCACCTGCTGACATCTCTTTTATAGAGATTTACAAAACTCTAAATCCCACAGTAATGTCTTACTTCCCCCTTTAAGTTTGGTCTTTAGGACCCAGTCCTTGACTATTGGTCCTGGATGGGGTTGCACTGCCCCAAAAAGATCTAGTGTACAACCTGAGTATTTTCCTGGACTCACAACTCTTGCTCAAGGAGAAGGTGGCAGGCATGGCTAGGAGGTCCTTTGCTCAACTTAATGTTGTGTGCCAGTTGTGTCCTTTCCTGGATCGAGAAGCCCTTATTTCAGTTACTCATGCACTGTTCATCTACTACAATGTGCTCTACATAGGGCTACCCTTAAAAAGTATTTGGAAGCTACAAGTGGTGCAGAATGCAATGGCATGAGCATTCTGGGTACTTCTATGCAAGTTGTATTGAGTACCAGTTTTCTTCCAAGTCTAATTCAGGTTCTTGGATATCAGCTTTAAAGCTCTTTAGGGCACGGGACCAAGTTATCTGAGGAACCATATCATCCCAATTTCATCTATCCATCTCATTTAGTCAGGCAGGGAGATACGTTGCAGATCCCATTGATTAAAGAATTTAAAGTGGTAGGATCCAGGAAGAGAGCCTTCTTTGTCATTGCCTCGGCCTTTCAGAACATCTTACCCCTAGATGTGTTAAAACCTATCTCTGACAATTGGCTTGGGGGTAAAAAGTGATATGTGATCATGGGGTAGTTGGTTTAGTTTAGTTTATTAAACTTGTTTATTAAACTTGTATACCGCCCTACTCCCGAAGGACTCAGGGCGGTTCACAGTTGGTGATTTGAGGGCACTCCGTCCACATTTTAAAATCCGTAATATTTTAATTTTGACTTTGTTCTTAAATCCATTTTATGTGTTGTTGTTTTTAATTTTTTTATTGTAAACCACCCATAGTAACTTAGGTGAGATGGGCGGTGTAGAAATGTGAATAAATAACATAATTGATGTTGGGCTTTTGCCACTGATTCTTTTACTAATTTAATACCCTCCCAATGAAACTATCAAAGCACCTATGAACCATTTCCTTCCCAGGGTTTGTTAACATATATCCTGTGTTTTCCCAAGAATTCTTCACTAAGATAACATATGTCAGTCAGAATACAGAATAATACAGAAAACTCTGTTTTGGCAATATTATCTTTGTAGCCAGTTGTTAACTTTCAGAATCTATTGTTCTTTTTGTACCAAGTCAGTTCTAAATATTAAAAAAAGCACAAAACTATGTGCTCATGGTTTATTTTTTTATTTGTATACCACATTGACCTGTATGCTACATTAATAATTTAAATAAACCAAGGACATTTTCTTCATCTTGGCTGCCCAAGAGCATGTAGATTAGACATTCTTGATAACTGAGGTCAAAACTTTTTCCACACGTTATCTTGTCCTCAGCTCCATGACTTCTTAGGGACACTCCAGGATTTTCACATTTATAAATCTATTATGATATATGTCCAAGAGCTATGCAAATTAGCTCTTTCCAAAAAAAAAAGAAAAAGGCCTTAATGAATAAATGGAATGTACATATCATTTACTTAACTGTTTTCATTAATTATGGTATTAAATTAAATATGGTATGAATTAGGTTAAACTATTCTAAGCCTAAATATTTGGAATTCAAAATATACAGCATATTTTTGTTTCTCTGAAAGGTTACATGTGTGTAAATTAATGCAAATAAGGAAGCAAATATTGAAAAAAGCATGGCAGGTAAAAGTAAACCTGATTACTTTTTGACACACATTGAACAAGATCTATGTCAGAAATTTAAAAAAAAAATTAAGAGAGATTCTATGGGTTGGAACATCAAATAAAAGTCACATTGTCTGCTTGTAGATTTTTAAAAAATACCCTTTGCTTCTCTGTTTTGAACAGAGTCCCAGTGATAACACTGTGGTCTCTTGTTTAAAATGTGTAGTGAAGCTGGGAGACACAATGAAAGGCAATCAGTCTTCAACAGAGCTTCAACACGCTGGACCTGGAACAAAATGTCCTAATACATCTCAAAACAAACCAGCCTCGTTTCTATAAACACTGACTGGTTGTAACAGGTGAGATTTCTCTCCAGCTAAGTGAATGCTTTATTAATTAAAAAACAAGGAAGCAACAGCATTTGGATTAGCATCAAAGAAGCAACATTAGTGGCTTTTAAGATTTGTATTGTAAACACGAGGTTTTATAAAAACTGCAGACATTAATGCCCTTTGATTACAGACCTGCCACATTTTTGAAGGACATGAGAGCTAGGAGAAAAATGAAAAGCAAACACAAATATTCTGAGATTAGACAAATCTGTTACAAAAACAATGTATGGATGTCCATCATTTTTCCCATAATCAACCAACTCTTAATTTGTTTTGACAGAGGAGGACAAAAGAGTCTTAAGAACTGAAATTGAGGATATCTATCTAGCTTATTGCTGATAATTGTTATGTTGTTTAATTATGCTTTCCTCCCCCCCCAATATCTGTAATAAAACTAATTTATAAAAGAGTGGTTTCTTGAACCTCTTTTTGCCTGTTAAGTTTGAATAAGGGTTTGGATGAAGCCTGACAAGAGATTGGAACTAGATTCCTTGAACTCTATTTTTGAAACAAAACGTTTACTTTTGTGGAGAACTGGATAGCGTTAACAGATATGATGATGATTTATTAATTGGATTTTTACCCTGCCTTTCCACCAAAAATGAGTATCAAGTTTTTAATTACAGCAAAATTCAAATAAGGAGATCTACGACCAGTTTAGATATATTTGGCTCTTTCAGAGAGGGAAGAAATCAAGTCATATAGTGCTTCAGGCATTGGACCAAGTCCCGACTTTTCTTTCTGGCCTCATTCATCCAAGTTCACTGTTTGACCTTTTGCTATTCACTGTCTCTCACCCAAGCTACCTCACTGGGGAAAACTGGAGGACCAAATGCTATATACATCTAAAAGAAAGGTAAAGATTCAATCAATTAATCAACCAATCAATTAAGTCATAAGAATGCTTAAACGAAGAATTAATCAGTTTTTTTTTTCCTACCTTCACAAGATCTTTTATTTTTATATCATGCAGGATCTAGCATGTCTTTGACTAATATGTCAAAGATTGCTAATCTTTGTAGGCTTTTGACAGAATCTACAATAATCTTATAAGCCTTTCTGGCAGCCATTTTCAGTGAAAAAATGAGGTAGGAATGCTGTGTGTGTGTATTTTACAGTCAGTGAATCCTGGTTCATATTGCAGTAGAGCTTATTCTACTACAGTGTAACTTTTTTAACCTGAAATATATGTTAATTAATCAGTTCAGACAAAAACAATTTTAATAATAGTCTGTCAAATTTCACTGAAAACAGAGACGCGGTTCTTTTAAAAGTTTGTGTTATGCTTAATTCAATAAGCAAACAGCTAGAAAGCAAAAGCCAAAATAGAAAACATTTTTCTTTTCTTTTTTTTTAAAAGCAATTACCATTCTTGTTAATTTCCTTCAGAAATCCTGGCCACAGTATATTTTTAAAAAATCCAACCTAGGATGTTTCTAACAGAATAACAGAGTTAGAATCTAGTCCAACCCCTTGCTCAAGCAGAAAACCCTATACTATTTTAGGGAAATGGTTGTTCAATCTCTTAAAAACTTCCAGAGCATCCATAACTTCTAGAAGCAAGCCATTCCACTTATTAATTGTTCTAACGGTCAGGAAATTTCTCCTTAGTTCTAGGTTTCTTCTGTCCTTGAATAGTTTCCATCTGTTGCTTTGAAGAATAGGTTGACCCCCTCTTCTCTGTGGCAACCTCTTAGATATTGGAACACTGCTATCACATCACCTTTAGTGCTTCTTTTCATTAAACTAGACATACCCCATTCCTGCAACTGTTCTTCGCATATTTTAGTTTTTAAATGTCAGCTGAGACCACATCAATCTGTTATGAATAGTTAAATACCCATTAAGCCTTCAGTTTATTTAATTTGCAAGAAAATACATTCAGCAAGGACTTGAATTTCAAGTTCAGTATTGCAAATGGAAATTTATAAATAAATCCAGTGAGAGAGAACACTTATTTAAATAGCACTAAGACTGTAGCTGCACATGGCCCTTTTGGCTAGAAAATCAGATTTGGAAGGTTGAAGAAAGGTAATAGTTATGATTGTTATTATTTGGCTGTGTGCAAACCCTTACTGTAACTGCATATTAACCAATGAAGAATTAAAATATTACAAACATAATTTTAAAAGCCGTTTTAAAGAATGGTAAAATACTGTCAAAAAGCAATATTCCAATATCTGTAATATCAAATTAAACATACAGAGTTGTCATTGGAGATTGTAATTATCTATGGTAATACAAAGCAATGCAAATAAGAAAAGGTCACATCCAGAACAGAAAGTGGAGTTAAGTAACTGATAAGCTGCTATTTTAAAGATTTTTTTAAAACCATAGCCCTCGCCTACAACTTTCCAAACTAGAACCCCAGAGAAGGACATATACATATATTATTCTTAAATTATTAAGTGTTATTAATTGTTACTCTTATTAAGACTGAAATCTATCAAGTAAGGATAGAGAAAAACAAACAAACAAACAAACAAACAAACAAACAAACAAACAGTATGTTGTGAAAGCTTTCCTTTAGGACAGTAACTGATTTCACACAGCACACTTATTATCGTTTAATGGTTCTCCTTAAAAAACCATAAAGGATGTACCGATTTCTATCAACAATTGTGCTTATAACACTCATGTAAAATTGTACTTATTGTAGATTCTCTATTTGCTAAACCATTTGGAGTTAGCTGTCACAAAGGAAATGCTAAAAATAAATGAATAGATGACAAAGCTAGAGAAAGTTGATCTGGCCTATTTTGGTTATTATTATGTAATGACAAAACGTTCTTACTATATTTTACCAGAGAGATATTAAAGTCAGCGTTAATTAAAACACTTTCTTTTATATTTTTTTTGCTATAACCCATATTCTATAAAAAGAATCATGAAAAGGAATTTGCCACCTGAATTATTAGAGCAATTGCAATTGCATTTTCAAAGCAATAAATTCAGAGTTTAAAAATTACAATTACAAAGTTATGCAAGTTTTATTGGTGGCATTTTAAAAAGAAAACTTAAGTGGTAATTATTAAATGATATAAATGCTTCACCAGATTGGACTTGTACAAAAACATCTTCTATTCCTATAAAATGGCAGTACATAAAATTATTAGGATTTATAATCTATAGCAGAGGTCTTTAAACTTGGCAACTTTAAGACTTGTGAATTTCAACTCCCAAAATTATGCAGCCAGCTTTGCTGGCTGGAGAATTCTGGGAGTTAAAGTCCACAAGTGTTAAAGTTGCCAAGTTTGAGGACCCCTGATTATAGATTTAAGGGAAAGAATATTAGTTAAATATTGATGATTTTAGAATAGAAAAAAAATCCAACATTGGTCTTTTAAACAATCTATTCTCTGGCAATATTTATTCAATGGCAGAATCACATGAAATACAAATGATAACAGGTGAAGGCAGCAAAGCCAAGGTTACATATCAACATGCAAACTGAAGAGATTATTGGAGAGGATTAACTAAGCAAGGCTGTACTTAACTGAGCAATTCTATACTCTAATTATATTGGATGGGAGCAGAGTGATATACTCCCACTCCGCTAGCAGAATTGCCATAGTATCTTCTACTCATTTGTTCTTCAGGAGGATAGGAAATGTACGGTACAGAAAATCTGAAGATGGCATTAAAATAATAGAAATGCACTAGACTAAGCCCCATAATTACACTGCTAATGTCAAGGTCCCAGCACTCCATCTCACCCAATATGTGGGAGTTAAATTGGGTTCTAGAGCATCTTAGGGTAGAAATGTCAATCATGCAAAACTCAAAAACACCTACCATTGTCCTCCTCCTCATCCTAATCAAATATTGGAGAAAGAAGGATTGGCTCTGAACCAGGGGTGAAATCCAGCAGGTTCTAAGAGATTCTGGAGAATCGGTAGCAGAAATTTTGAGTAGTTTAGAGAACTGGCAAATACCATCTCTGGCTGGCCCCAGAATGGGGTGGGAATGGAGATTTTGCAATATCCTGGAGTGGGGTGGGAATGGAGATTTTGCAATATCCTTCCCCCAGGAGTGGGGAGGGAATGGAGATTTTGCAGTATCTCTCCCCTGCCATGCCCACCACACCATACCACGCCCACCAACCACACCACGCCCACCAAGCCACACCCACAGGACCAGTAGTAAAAAAATTTAGATTCAGACCATTAGTCCAATAGGCATAGTCCAAAAGGGATAGGCAATTATGACCCAAGGATAGCTCCAGATAAAGGTTTTGCATGAAGGAATATTGATTTTTTTTGTTTTAAGGATATGTTTATGCCATGTTCTGTCTCCCCAAAACTTTGCCTCATGTTGTCAGTTTTGTGGCATAACTACACAAGTAAAGCGTATCTGTTTTTTTGACTAGACCCCTGTAGCTTGCCTACATGAGACAAGCTGTGATATTTGATAGCATACACGATACTTATGAGTCCTGATTTACACATGTTGCTGGGAAAATTTACTTACTGGGAATTCTGGACAGTCAGTCTATGATTTAATCAAGGCATATTGCTGTGCTTTACAATGCAGTATTAACATTTCACCTGCTTTTGGGGAACTAGTCTGATGTGCCAACACTACTCAGATAAACTGCTAGTGGTATAGTTGAAATGATGCCCTAGCACTGCAGGAATGCTATTTCTCATGCATTTTCTTCCATTCCTAGCATCCCTTGTTAAAAGAAAGGGGAAATGATAGATTTAAATTTTACAAATCAACAAATATTGAATGTGTGTTACAGTGCTAATATTATATATTGGGCAATTTATTGTTGATGGATGTTGGCTTGACTCTCATTCAGGTTGATTAGCTTTGCTAAGTTTTAATAATCTTTTTAAAATACTTGTATCTTATAAGCTTTTGTTTACAGATAAAGTCTTATTTAGTACATATAATACAATTTAAAAATAAGTGATGAACTAAAGGCAAAAGAAATAGGGATTTTAAAAAATAGTTTCCTCTGATATGTTTGCTTCAGAGGTGGGTTCCTCCTGGTAGCGACCTGCTGGTGATGTCATGATGACATCACAAACTAGTTCGCTCGGTGCCGGCCCGTGGGTGCCGCCATCTTTTTTTTTTTAATTGGATTTTGGGGGGGAATTTTTTTCTGGGTTTTTTTTCTTCTGCACGTGGGCAGAAGCCAAGTTTCCGGCACTGTGCATGCAGTCACCATTTTGTTTTCGACTTTTATTTTATTTTATTTTTTGCCACTGCGCATGCGCGCGCATGCCCACAAGGTATGGCCACGCAGCGTGAGAGGAAGCGAACCGGCAGCGAGGTAACTTAGAACCCACCTCTAGTTTGCTTCCTCCCGCATACATTGCATCCGTACAGCCTCTGTACGCTTTGACTTTTATGAATTAGTTCTCAGAAATAATACAAATTTCACCAATAGTATGTGAAGTGCCATTTCTGTGTTAAGATAAAAAAAAGAGAAAAACCATCTGTTTCAGATCCATAATATCTATCTGCATTTAATATTTGCATTGTGTTGGCACTGATCGTTCTTTTCATTGAAGAAACAAAGTATCAATACAAAACATAACAAAATTACGATACAGTATTCAAAAGAAAAACTAAACCAGGCCAAAATAAACAGCAAATTAAAAAAACAATAGAAAGTTAATCTAGGATATTCTAAAAATAAACACAATCATTATTTAAAACATTTTAAAAAAAACTTACTTTCACCATGTGCATTTCCAAACACATTTTCTCAAAAGGATTGTGTTATTTGGATTGTGTTTTAAATTACTCTATAGCTCTGATTCAGCATTATGGCTCTTGATGATATTGCATATAGACAAAACATTTGAATTATTTTGAACCATTATTTTTTTATTATTAGATTTTTATCCCACATTTGTCTGCTTACCTATCTAGCTAGCTAAAGGTGGCAAATGTTCCTAATTCTTCCACTTCCTATTCTCCCCACAATAACTCAGGAAGTGGATTGGGTTGAAAAAAAGTGTGGCTCACCCAAAGCTCCCTAGTCAGTTTTCATGCATAAGGGAAGCCTAGAACACATACCGTATATTCCGGCGTATAAGACAACTGGGCGTATTAGACGACCCCCTACTTTTTCAGTTAAAATATAGAGTTT
>JANHGD010009149.1:0-10274 GCA_027560375.1 Imantodes cenchoa | reverse complement strand
GCGCAGAAGCCGAAATCTCGCGTGAGCAGGCTTGCCCAAACGAGATTTCGGCTCCTTTTTGCTTCCGCGCATGCGCATTTAAAAAAATGGCGCATGCGCATTTAAAAAATGGCGCCGTGCTTCGCGGTCCGGAGCCGTGAAGCAATTTTGGCTGTTTTACCCCCACGCAGTGTGGACCGTGGGGGTAGCAAATCATAACTGGTCACCTTCCAGGATTCTGAAATGTTATTTTTCATCTTTGATTTACATTTTACCATTTCATTCAGTCCTACCTTCTAAAATAGGACCCGCTATCAGTAAAGTTACTGGTTTTACTACTACCAAATTAAACCCTGGTTCTTCTTTTTCCTCAACCTATAACTTATTCATGCCTCAGATCTACTGATTATGTCCTCTGGACTTAACTAGATGGAATTCTTTGACTTTTAACTTGAATTTAGGATTGGCACAGCAACTGTGAGAAGAGGCAAACTCACCTCTGCATAATAAGGCTTAATAAATCTTTTATTGGCTCTTCTAAAAGATTTTTTAAAGTATAATTGCCTTGAGGAGGGTTGGCAAGAGGGATTTATATTGGATGATGATAATGGTAACCTCCTTTTACTTATTTTTGTTTCTCAACCTCAACTGCTTTAAGATGTATCGACTTCAACCCCAGATTCTGCCCCCCCCCCAGCATGCTTTAAAGAAAGCCTTTAAGAAACCTAATTGTTTGAAAACAACTGCAAACATTAAGCATGGAACTACCCCCAGTAATTAATATTTTTTAGAAGTTTTTTTAAAACTATTTATGAACTCTGTTCAGAAATACTTTACTTTGAACTTTATTCAAAGATACTGTAACTGGTTAGTGTTAAACCTGGTGCACTTATAATACAAAAAATAGCACGAAAATTGGCTATGTCATGAATAGGGAGAGAATAAAAATGCAAAAGATCATATAGGAGAAAATATCATGGAAACCTCAGAGCACATCTGGTTTCTTAACTATTTTCTGCTCCATACTTGAGAGAAGCCGCTACTGCAGCTTAAAGATTATAGTAATGGAGTAGGAATATGTGGTTTTAAGAGCCTGAATTGTTAATATGCTACTTAATATGCTAATATTGGCATGGTAAATTTTATTGAAATGGATTTCTGTTATCTTCTAATAGACTTTACTAATATATGTGAAATGTAATACATGCCAAAATGTTTTTAAAACGTTTATTTTATTCTTTTATAGCTGGTGTATGAATTTTTACTAAGGTTTTTAGAAAGTCCTGATTTCCAACCTAGCATCGCAAAACGACATATTGACCAGAAATTTGTACAGCAGGTAAACATTCATCTGAAATATATAGTTGTAGCTTAGATTAATTTTTTTAAATGTATGTTTGTTTTATAGATGGAAGATTCATTTTATTTCACCGAAATATTTTTAGACAAGCATATTTATATACTATAGACAGGGAAGAAATGACACTTTTTGAAGATACTCCTTTTGAGTTGCAAAGTGATTATGGATCTTTCTTGCCATACTGTTGCAAAGTATATAGAATCATAGGGTTGGAAGGAAGCTTGGAGGTCTTCTAGTCCAACCCCCTGCCCATACCACCTCATTCCCACAGTTGGAGAACATGCACACATTTCCCTTCTAACTACTGTTGAAGAATAAGTTCCAAACAGCGTAGCATAATTTGGTGTGTTACAAAAGGAGCACAGATGAAAATAGTCAGCTAGAGAGCCCCCATGAGTAGTTTCCCTCAAATCAGAGTTCAACCCAGCATTCTTTATATTTGTTAGAGAGAGAAATAGAACAGTGATCTGTAAGACATGTACGTTTGTCACTATTGAACTGTGACTCTGAATTACATTAAAGTGTTTTTTTAATTATGTCAAAGATAACTGTATAGCAGCATTTGCATATCCTATGTAAACATTATTAATGTATGAAAATGAAATATTACATAAATAATATTAGAGCTTTTCCTTATTTTTAAGGTGAGGCAATACACATTGCATTTCTTAGCAATAATTACGGAGCTACGACACAGTAGCTGTGGTTTGGTTAGTCTCACTTCAGCATTTCCCTGTTATTGAATTTGTTTGCCTATGACCAGTAAGACTGTTTGTATTTCTATCTAAGCACTTGCTAATGTTGACTTCTGAAAGATTTATCCTATGAACTTCCTGCCATACCTTTGTAAAATGTTTATTGTTGGCATTGTATTATTGAAGCCATTCGGAACTTACCTTAGGTTTATGTGGGAAGGTGTGGAACAAATTTGGTTGAACTTGTATACCAATTAGTGCTTATTGAAGTAATAAACTATACTTTATTAATAGCTGTTGGAGCTTTTTGACAGTGAAGATCCACGAGAGCGTGACTTTCTAAAAACAGTACTTCATCGAATTTATGGCAAATTCCTTGGATTAAGAGCATTCATCAGGAAACAAATCAACAATATTTTTCTCAGGTATAATATATACTGTTTACAATCTTACTACCAACTTTTGCGAATATTAATTTGTACTTTAAAAAGTATAGAATTAATAACCTACAACTTGTTTTTAATCTACTAATAACATATTTGGAGTTAAACTTCTGAAAAGCTTTGGGTAATTAGCTTGCCCTCAACCCTCCCACAGGATAAATTGGCTTAATTACGGTACTTTAGGGTTTTTTTAGTTCTAAAGGTTGTAAATGATTCAGAAGGTTAAAGCATTCTTTTTATGCCTGGTTTCTATGGGGCTGTTTGAGGCCACTTGTGGGCTGTTGGTTACCCTTTCTGTTCTGGAGGTTTGTTGTGATCTACTTTGGATCTTACCCATAACATAGAATATCTATTTTAAAGCAAATTTCTTACATCAAATGAAAGGTGCATTCTGCTAAGAGTTTTCAGGAAAAATAGTAACCCCTCAACTGTCATGTGGAGATACTTAACTGTATTTTCCTCTTCACTGGTGAAACTTTAACTGCAATTTTTTCAACAGGTTTATATATGAAACAGAACATTTCAATGGTGTTGCTGAGCTACTTGAGATACTGGGAAGGTAGGTTGATTTTTTAATCACAGTTAGGAAGGACCAAGGTTTGCATCCATTTTTTATTTATTTTTTAACCAATGGTTACAGTTATCATCACCAACCCAATTGTTATCAGGCCTGCCAGGGAGATAAAGATGCTGTAACTGGAATGAGCTCTTGGAGTTAATATACTCCTGGGAGGACCAAGAGCATATTGCAAGAAGATTCCATGTGGACATTGGTACTGGTCTTAGAAAATCAGGTGCTTGAGTAAATATGCTTCTACAAAACATTAAAGAGGTGTACCATGAAGTTCAGATGACTTGCAGAATTGCTATATGGGAACATCATCTACAAATAAACAATTAAAGTATGTTAGGCAGTATACAATACCACAGTATATGTCTGCAAAGCAGATTGTTCTTGACTTAATAACTAATTGAGCCCACAATTATAGTTCTAAGGGGAGCCATCCTGATTTTATGTCTTTTTTTGCAGCAATCATAAAATAGTTTATAATGGGTGATTGCTAGAAATCAGAAGTATAGCCTGATTTCCTGTAAGAAACTAGTACATTGTGGACATGTGACCATGGAATGCTGCAAATGGACCTAAATGAGGGCTGTTTGCCAAGTGTCCAAAATGCAATCACATGATTGTGTGAGATGGGGTGGATGCCAGAACATTTAATCTGGGTCATAGTAACTTTTTTGGGGTTGTTGTAATTTCAACCGTTCACTAAGCAACTGGTCCTTAAACGAGGATTGCCTATAGGACAGATATTGCTAGTCTGATACCTTCTTTCCCCTTTTATTTCAAACAGGATTTGATAGATTTGACCAGAAAAGAAGGGGAGGAAAGAAAAGGAAATGTTCTATAAGATCCATAAACTGCATGTAATTAATTTTACATTTAATGGAACAATTACAATTTTCCTGCAGTTCCAAATGAGTTTTTTATTTTATTTGTAAACTTTTTCATACAGTGAAAGTCTTAGAAATGGCCTCAAGTTGCTGCAAATTGGAGTACTGAATCTGCTGTGATTTAATTTATATCCTGCTTAAAGGACTTTTTTCTCAGTTGGTGGAATCTGCAGTTGTTGCTCATATAGGGAACCAAGAAGCCAAATTAGTGGATACAAACAAGCAGCATCTAGGATTTGCTTATTTGTAGTCACTAATTTTAGCAACAAAATTCGAAAAGTAACTGGTCCTTACTACCCTGTGGAAAATAGAGCTGGTCTTGTTCTATGTATTTATAGGAATAGTGTTGTTCACAATCTTCAGAATAAAACATAAACTTAATAATATACATTTATTATATGTATTGCTGTAGTGTAATAAGTTTTCATGTTGAATTTTTTTTTTCTCCTCAGTATTATCAATGGTTTTGCATTGCCATTGAAAGCTGAACATAAACAATTCCTTCTGAAGGTTCTTATTCCCATGCATACTGCAAAGGGATTAGCTTTATTTCACGCACAGGTATGTTGATCTGATCAAATAAAATATTGTATGTTGAAGCTCAAGTAATGTTGCAGTTATACCTATTTAATTGCACAAGTTGAGGTTTTTTAGGGCCAGAGGTCATTATTTAAAGATACATAACTTTAATATATTTTACACAATGGAAAATCAGAACGAGTATTTATTTGCACACTGCTAAAGTTTTTATGACGCAATATTGCAAAATAAATAAATATTTTTCTTCAACTACTTGTACCTTTGAATTTATTATCTATTAGTGATTGTATGTTGTAATTTAAAAATAGCTTACTTCTACTCTCCTACAGGCATAACTTGAAATCTCTGCTTCACAAGGTTTTTGATAGAAGAATTAAACAGGGTGCTAACCAATAACACTAAATAGGAATTATCTGCTTTCCGCGGGTCATCTGATGATGCATCAGTGTGTGGCACTTGGGAAAGTGTTCCTGTCTGTGCTTGACAACTGAGTTTATGGCATTCATTGTGATCCTGTGCTACATGATGCTTATAAGAGTCTTTATTTTTCAAAACTAAAGGTTTAAAGTGTTACTTTAATATTTAATGTATAAAACCTTAAAGAGGTGTACTGTCAATTCAAACAATCAGTGACATCAATTTTTTCTCTTCATCAAAGGGATTGTTGTACCAGTCTTTGAAATAAAAAAAAAGTTAGGGTTCATGTCCAAATATGCTTGGTATTCAGAGAAGATGGGACATCCATCAAATGTTTGTATAGTCTGTAAGTTTTCAAAAGAGGCTCAGTGCAGACACAAAACCATATATATGAATGACAGATGATCATTCAAATAGTACATTACAGATAATCTTTTTTTGAAAATTATGAGAATTTAATAATCCTGTAATGAACTATAAATTTCCAAAACCTTTTTTTAAGCTGGCGTACTGTGTTGTTCAGTTCTTGGAAAAAGATATGACATTAACAGAGCCGGTAAGTACTGTTGTTTTTGTCTCTCTTTGAACTTTTGCAATATAGCTCAAACTTAGATCTAGCAAATAATAATGATTATCCAAACCTCTGCACCAATGGTGTTCAGCAACTAGTTTTCAGCAAGAAATCATAATTCACATGTAGCTTATATAGAACATCCTGCTGTTATTTACAGTGTATCAATAGAATAAGAATGGAAGACTTTTCTATACATGTGCCCCAGAAATTAATACAAGACACTTGCTTAGTATCCATGGCAAACCCTGACCAGAATCCTGGTATCTTCATTTGTTTGAGTTTTGAAGTTTTTTGCTTCTAAAGCAAGTCATTGGCTTTCAACTACTGTTTATGAAGTGTGTTTTAACTCTAAAGATATTTCTAAAACCAGCCTATTTGTTCATACTGAATCTACTTATCCAGTAATTTATAACTGCAGTAATTACCAGTATACAGTTTGTTACATTAATACAACAGATATACATTCAAAATTTGAAAGTGTTTAAATATATAATTGGACAGCTGTTTACCAGAAGTGGCCCCCTACTTTAGAATGCTGATAAAATAATATGTAATAATGGGGTAAGCTGAGTATTGTAAATAAATATTGTACCAGCAATTTTAGAACAAATAGTATTCAAACATAGCCTCCTTCAAATGATATCATCTATCAGCAGTTTGAATCAGGAGAAAATAATTTAAAATGTAAATGAAATTGAATTCTGTGGTTTATAACTCTGTGAACTGGTTATATAAAGTTTGTGACCATATATAACAAAAGAGAAGATTGCAATTGTATAAACATACACAACACCTGAGCATTTTAAATATATTATTCTAAAGTAGAATTGATTAATCATATGCCTGTTTATGTCCAGTTGTGTGCAGTAGTTTATCCCAGGTAATTAAATGTTCATTAAATTTGCTTAGAAGCTTTCAAACTGCCATTCACTTTTATTAAATATTTGATTAAATGTTTTTAGAACCCACAGTCCTACAGAGCAATGATAAGGCTGTGACACAAAACATGGCTGTATTCTTTAGCAGTTGGAACATTAAAGGGATGCAGCCTTTTAAATTCAAAATACTCTGTAGTACTTAATAGCCTTTTTTCTATGAATTGTGTTTTCCACATAAAAGCCTAGTTAAGGAATGATTGAGAAATAGACATAAATAGAAAAAGGGACAGATGATAGTAATTGTAGAGCAGGGGTCCCTAATCTTTTTGGCACCAGGGACTAGTTTCATAGAAGACAATTTTTCCATGGACCGAGGGGCGGGGGATGGTTTCGATTTTGCTTACTTGCCTACTGCTAATGTCCAGCTGTGCAGTCCAGTTCCTCACAGCCAAAAGGGTTGGGGACCCCTGTTGTAGAGAAAATGTAGGCATTTTATTTTTTATGCAGGTATTATGTCTGACTGAGCCCTAAAGTGATGTGTTTGTCTGCATTTGTTGTATAAATCCAGTCAGTTATCCTTAAATTCAAGAAATCATTGTTAACCTATGATGGTTTAATGTAATGAGTGAATCCAATTATTCATTAATTTATTACCTCTTGTTTAAAAATGTAAAATGAAAAAAAACTTTGCAGTATACTTGGAACAAAATCCATTTTTGAAGATACATCTGTGTCAAATAAATTGAACAAAATGATTGAATTTAGTAAATCTAAAAGCAGCCATATGCCTTTATCATTGAAGTATCAGTTTTCATAGATATGCTCTGATGAGTTTTTATTTTTGCAACCCAGGTTATCAGAGGATTGCTGAAATTTTGGCCAAAAATATGCAGCCAGAAAGAGGTAAGTATGATTATTTTTCTAAAACTTATATCAATTTATTTTAGCTCAGCAAGTTTATTCCAGCTATAATATGGATAATACATAAAGTCTCCATTTTCATCTTAAGAAAATTATTTTGGCATCCTAAGGAGAGCCTTAAACATGGGCCTTCTTTGAAAGAATCCTGTGGGATTGGAATTTTTACTTACCTGACTGTGATAAGGCAGCATGACAGATTATTATGCCGAACATGGTATTCTCTTTGTACCTCCTCCAAATGCAGCTCCCCAGGCTGATACACTTCAAAGTGTGCTTTTGAGGGGAGTTTGCAGAGTTTTCATTCCTTTTCTAATATGCTGCCTATTTATGGACCTTGAGAAAGGAGAGAAAAACACATTTGAGTTTTGCATGCAAATTTCAGACTGGGAGGAAATGTGCCCTGCATATTCTTAAGAAATAAGTATTACATTGTGTTCAATTGGAAATAATTAAATATTATCTTTTAAGAATTAAATGACTATTGAAATCCTACTGTAAAAAGTTGCTTAATGTATTTGTACCTTTTCATATTATATAGTAGTATGTAGTACAGTTTTATGTGTAATAATGCATAGAATATTTAAATACTGTTCACATTTTGTTTTACATAATTTTAGTTTTGTTGAGCAGACTTTATGAATTATGTTATTTTAAATATAGTTGCTACAGAATATTTGTGCTTACAACTGTTTAGCTCTGAATCACAATCTGAGTATACATATAAAATCCTAGGAATTTTTACATTAGGTAATTTTAAAACCATTTCCTGGAGCATCTCAATAGGTGGTTCTAAGAATAGATCTGTAGCATTACTGATATTTAAAAGTTGAGGAATTTGTTGGTAATCTGGGTTGTTTCAGTAATTTATATCAAATTAAGGCTATTTAATTTATGTTAAAAAATCATGGACAAATAGAATTAGTGTAGATTACAGAAAATCCTAGATTTAAAAAAATTGGTGAATTGTTTTTCTGTATGCTTATGATGTTATTATATAAACCTTTCTTGCCTAAATATTTTTTTTCTTTGAAACAGGTCATGTTTTTAGGTGAAATGGAAGAAGTTCTGGATGTAATAGAACCGACGCAGTTCAGAAAAATACAAGAGCCTCTTTTTAAACAGATAGCAAAATGTGTGTCAAGTTCACATTTTCAGGTATAACTTGAGATTTTGAATAATTAAAAATTGGATACTAGCCATTCTCATTGTCCTGATATTTTAAATGTGTATTTCAGATTGCAGAAAGGGCTCTGTACTTTTGGAATAATGAATACATTCTTGGTCTGATTGAAGAGAACATTGATACAATTTTGCCCATTATGTTTGGCAATTTATATAAGATCTCCAAAGAACACTGGAATCCGTAAGTACTTCTTACTGTTTAGTCTTTTACAATGTCTTCATGTATTGCGGATTAGTTTCAGATTTAAATCCTTTCGGTTTGTAGGGCACAAACACCATGTTAAAAGAATGCACTTGTGTACATGACAATGCATGAGAATTGCATTGTCTGCACAGAACTGCAAGCGCTGAATCATTGATACTGCTACTTGAAAGATATGTTTTGAAATGATTTATTATATACATTGTCATAAAATCATAAAATTGGAAGTGATTTCAATTCATCTAGTGCAACCCTCTGCTCAGTACAGGATACATAGAGCATTTCTGATAGATGACCATCCAATCTATGTTTGACAACCTCCAGTGAAGATAATGTCTTTTTATGAGGCAATCTATTCCACTGATTGATAGTTCTTATGGTAGGAAATTCCTCGTCATATTTCTCATCTGAATCTACTTCCTTATACTTTCACCCTAGGGTTCTGGTAGTTTCCCACAAGACAAAAGAGAAATCATCTAATGACATATTTCTCCTCGATCTGCTTTTACACAGGCTAAATCTATCTGTTCTTTTAACCATTCCTCATAGGATTTCATTACCATATCATCTTGGTAGCATCCTTTGAATTTCTTTCCGCTTATGGGTTTCCTTTTTGGAGTTCAGTGTCCAAGCAGGATAGTGTTGTGGGCGGCATCTCATCAAGACAAAATAGAGTGGGACAATTAGTTGATCCCATGATCTCTATATTACTGTGTATATATTACATAGGCTGTTATGCTGCTTGGGTAACAGCCTATCCTCCATATTAACCTACCCAGGTTTCATGCTCTGGAGAGTCCAGAGTATGATACCATAGTCTTTCGAGACTGAAGGATGCCAATGCAAATGTATGTTGGGTGTCTTCTTGATTAGTTTCCACACATTGCTTCTTGTCCTGCCTTCAAGTGCTTTGGATAATAGATTGACTCCCTCCTCTTTGTGGTAACCTCTCAAATATCGGAAGACTGCTATCACGTCACCCATGGGGCCAGTGCAAAGGGATGGTGGCAGCTCACAGATCAGATTGAATCAGATTCAGATTGAAGAAAGCTATTCTGCATGATCCCTGGACAGGGTTCCTTAAGAATCTGTTCCTCATATATGAATCTGCCCCAATACATACATTGGTAATGGAGGTTGTGCTCCACCATTCCTGGCTAGCTAATCTGCTCTTGCTCGGCTTGAAAAAGCGAGTCAATCACAGCTCCAAACAAGAGGCCACCTTTGATTTTATTTGAACAAGTAATTTTAAAATTTGAACATGAAGAGGGTTTTTTTTAAAGGAAAGATGCTCTTTAGATGCTAATTGTATATCGTTTCACAATGAAGTAAGCCAATCCTGTTGGCCTTAATGGCTCTTCTGTCCATTCCATCCAATGAGAGCCTGAGCTTCTGCTCCGAATCCTTCTCCCTTAAAGGCATCATTGAAATGAGCAATGAAATCTGTTTTATTGCGAAAAAGGATTTCTTTAGTTCAGTGTCTTTTTCTATTGTATTTAAACATGGTTTCTCCCTTGGATTTTATATTTATATGGGAAAATAATTATCAATTAGATCAGTGATGAAATCTAAAATTTTTCCCTACCGGTTCTGTGGGCGTGGCTTGGTGGGCATGGTATGGCTTGGTG
>JANHGD010009147.1:0-11595 GCA_027560375.1 Imantodes cenchoa | reverse complement strand
TCTCGATCCGACCGGTAAACGTGATAGTCTTTTACTGTGATAATGGAGTCGGGGAGGGATGTATTTAGCCATGTTTCACAGACAAATATAATGTCAAAATTAGCAGTTTTTTGTAAGAGAAGGAGTTCAGGTATTTTGTTTGCTATACTTCTTGCATTCATTAGTTTGCATTTAAGATTAGGTATAGTTGATATTGAGGAAGTAAGGGGCGTGCGTACCTAGTCCTGGTTGATCTGGGTGGATTGGATGGTGGGATGGTTTTGGATGATGGGGGGTTGAATGTTGATAGGTGGATTGTGGATCTTAGTTTTGATGCAGTTAGCACGGTAGTCAATATACAGGTCAGTATGTCCTTGGTCTTGACGTTTTTTGAGTTCTATCCGGAGTTCGCAGGAGCAGATTTTATTTATTTATTTATATTATTTATTTATTTATTCCCAATAATAATAAAAATCCAATATAATAAATACATATATTTATCACTCATACACGGGCCACCCCCTCAGATAGAAAATTCAGTGGCCCCAGGTTTGATGCCAGAACCAAGCTTTAGCGGATTCTTTGTATTATGGATAGGTCAGGCCATGAGTGAGGTTTTTGGGGTTGGGGTCATTTCTGTTAATAGAGTTTATAGCATAGATGAATTTTCGTTTGCTGGCTTCGTCTTTGCAAACGACTCTGCAGAATTGTGGGGACACTGAAACATCTCTATACTTATGGGCTGTCTCTGGAAACTTCAATGATACCTTCTGGAGGGAATTTTGATTTGATAATGTTTCGAACCTTTACGATATCAGGTTCATCTGTGACATTGAGCCCAAATAGAATAGCGTTATTATGTTTTTGTTCGTGTTCAAGGGTGTCTTTGATGAGTAAGGATAAATTGCTTGGATGGTTGGTAGATGTTTGAGATTGTATATGTGGTTGAAGTAGTGGTTGGGGTTGTGGTAGTGGTAGTTGACCTTATGATAGAGGTAGTGCTTGATGCATTGGAATATGATTTTGAGTATTTGAATTTCCATTTATCTGTGCAGTAATTTTTTTTCAAAAGATGTGAAGCATGCTTCTAAACGGGCATCCATGCGTTCTTTGATGGAATTGATATATGTTTTTTGTTCTTTTATGGTTGATTCCAAGGTTTGGAATCTATCAGGCATGGTAATTAGTTTATCCATTATTGGTAAACATGATGGGCAGAAATGAAGAAAAATGGAGCTTCCAGGGCCGGATCTGGTGTTGGAGCATCCAAGTGCCAGATCTGGCTCTGGAGGCTCCATTTTGGCCTACAACGGGCTGGGAGAGGCCCACAGAGGGCCAAATGGTGCTTCTGAGAGATGGATCCTCCCCTCAGAAGCTCCATTTCAGCTAGCAATGGGCCAAACAAATGTTGCAGAGCCTCTGTGGTTGTTTGTAAGGGTGAACAACTGCCATGGTGCTGCAAGATTCATAGTTTCATGCCTTGTTCACAAACACTAGGGGACGCTTTTTGCATAACTTTGAACATTTGCTAAGGGAACTCTCATAACCTGGGGAATTATTACCTATACTGCTAAAAGATATGTATTGTTTAAAAGAAACAGAACCAATTCAAAAGGGGAGGGGAAGAATTGCATTGTATGTAAAGAATTACTAGACCCCTACAGAAATATATAATACTAGAGATGAAGTCTCTTTGAAAATATTTGGATGAATATCAAAGGAAAATTAAATGACATTATCATAGATGTGCACTACAGGAGACCTAAACAAGTGGAGGAAATAGAAGAACTCTGCTAATGAGTTAGCCAAGGTATGCAGGAAACTCCCCCTTGTGGTAAGAGGGGTCTTTAACTACCCTGACATCAACTGGGAAACAAACTCTACAGCAAATGTGATATTGAACAGATTTCTGAGATGCTTAGCTGACAACTGGTCAGCTATACTGGACTTAATCCTAACTAATAGACATGAAGTGATTAAAAGAGGGTTGTAGGAACTTTGAGGGAGAATGACCATATTATACTAGAATTTGCCATAATGCAGGAACAGGTGACTGAAGAAGGAACAGTATTTTTTACACTTTGAGAGAGCTGATTTCAACAAACTGAAATAGAATTTAGAAAGGATTCCATGGATGGAAATCCTAGAAAGAAAAACAGTTCAGAATGCATGGGAAATCTGAAAAATGACATACTAATACTTTGGTACAAACAAAAACAATTCCACAAAGGAAGAAAAATAAAAGACACCAGACAAGTTCAGCATGGTTGTACAAAGAACTCAAACTGAGAGACAAGGACAAGTGAAAAAATGGATCAGGGATATGTAACTAAAACAGAATATCAGCAAATAACCAGAATCTGCAGGGATGGAGGCTAAGGCTAAGAATGAACAAAAGCTTGCAACAAATGCTAAAAATAACAAAAAAGCCCTTTCTTTCAGTATTTAAGGAACAAGAAAAAAGTCAAGGGAATGATCAGTCCACTCATGGGGGAGGATGGCAAGAAGGTGACAGACATCAGGGAGAAAGCAGAGTGCTTGCTTTCTTCTTTGCATCTGTCTTTGAGCAAAAAGAAAAATAACCCAACTTATAAAACCAGCACAGTGGGAGACAGGACAGGAACACAGATCAAAAAGATAAGAAATTAGTTAAAACACACCTATCCAATTGCCAAGAACAGATGGTGTACATCTCAGGATACTGAAAGGGCTGGCAGATATGATCTTGGAAACCACTCTGAAAAACTTTTCAGACCTTCGGGAGCATGGAATGTGTTGTAATCGTGTTTAATAGGATTCTAGTCAGCCATTCATGTAGTCTAGGTTTCGGCCATTCAAGTAGTCTAGGTTGCCACGTACTCAGATCATTGACCTGCAACTGAAACACTGCAACTGAAACTCTGCATGAGAAAATGCTGATGAAGAAACATTCCGTGCCAACAGCCGATCACCAGCCAAGTGTGGGAGAGCTATTTGCTGTACATGAAGTAATCATGCTTTGTAGCCAAGTGTATTTTTGTATCATGTTCCCGAACAAGGAACCTTGAATGTTAACACATGGGCGCGGGTAGGAAAAATCTTACATGATGAGCCTCATGCTCCTATGCCAATTTTACTGCAATGGAGGTGTGTATTGGAAGCTCTGAAAATACAATGTAATCCTTTATTAGTTTCTGCTCCATTAGAGCCGCCTCCGTATCAGAATGTTACTATCTATCCTCCATTGCCTTCACCTAATAGTCATGAGAGCTCTGTACAAACAAAGGAAAAGGTGAAGAATTGTCCGAATTCGTCTTGTCCGGAACCAGAAATGTCTGCTATTCATAAAACTATGGCAGACACATACCAAAAGGGAGAATTAACACCAGAAGAATTAGTGGATATGGCCAGTCTTCCAGCGGCTTACCCCGTAACTCAAGATGTGGATCCTGCCACGGGTAACATGTGAAATAATTGGACTCCTATCCCTCTGCCAGTTATTAGAAAATTGAAAAAAACTATAAAAGAATATGGGTTGAATAGTCCCTATACTTTGGGGATTTTGCAAAGGTTAGCGCAAGGACAACGAATGGTGCCAGCTGATTGGAAGGATATGGCACGCATGATGCTTTCCCCTGTCCAATATGTAGTTTTTGATTCAGAATATAAAAGGGAGGCGCTTACCCGTGCGGCACATTCTGGAGGTTTGTACATTGCAGACCAACTCTATGGCAGCGGGGCTTTTGAAGCCCTCGCTACTCAAGTCCACATTCCTGATCCAGCTTATCCAGTAATAACAGCTGCTGTTATGGCTGCCCTGTCTAGAGTTACGGATAGCGGAAAGCCAGCCAAATCATTTTCAAAAATTCAACAGGGTCCTAACCAACCTTACATGGAGTTTATTGAACAATTGCAAGAAGCAATTTGATGGCAAATATCTAACAGGGATGCTGCCGAGGAATTGCTAATGAAATTGGCTTATGAAAATGCTAATAGTGATTGCTGCAGAGCCTTGCAGTCAGTAGTTAGTCGTCCTGGGGTGGAGTTATTAGATTACTTGAAAGCCTGTCAAATGATGGGTAGTCAGGCATGGAATATGGAATTGCTTGCCGGGGCGCTGCAAAAAAGTGGGCGCCCAGGAAATTGTTTTAATTGTGGTAAACCTGGGCCCTTCAAAAGTCAGTGTCGTGCCCCGGGAGGGGAGCCTCAACTGACCCAGGAGGGAGAGCCTCAAAAGGGG
Source organism: Imantodes cenchoa (assembly GCA_027560375.1). Classification (NCBI taxonomy): domain Eukaryota; kingdom Metazoa; phylum Chordata; class Lepidosauria; order Squamata; family Dipsadidae; genus Imantodes; species Imantodes cenchoa. Next base: position 7,397 of record JANHGD010009147.1, on the reverse strand, counting down.
GTCCTCATGCAACTGCTCCCCAACCTGGTGTCCATCCAAAGACACTGTGTCCAAAATGCAAGAAGGCGTACCATGGCTCCAACCAATGCTGAACCATGCCAAGTTCGGGAAACTAAAGCACGGGTTGCCAACTGACCCAGGCCTAACAGTTGGACAAACTTCCAAAGTAGCACAACAAAAGCCTGCCACAAAAGGCAGTGCAGGGCTGGATTTACCCTTGGCTCAATCAGTAACGTTTGATTTTCCTAACCTTGTTCAAATTTTAGATACCACTCTTTGTGGGCCATTGCCTGAAGGAACTGTAGGTCTCCTTCCCAGATCCTCAGCTTCTAAGCGAGGCATTTTTATAATTCCAGGGGTAATTGACAATGATTATGAAGGAGTTATTAAAATACAGCCTTATAGTAATGTGATGGTTCATTGTGTACAGGGGGATGCAATTGCACAACTCATCCTTCTACCTTATGTGTTACCTGGACAGCCAGGTACGGCTAAAAGGACAGGAGGATTTGGTAGCACAAATTTGGGTTCATCAGAAATTATGGCATTAGCTAGGGAAATTAGTTTCCCTCGTCCTACTATGCAATTAGTCATCAATGGTCGAAACTTTTCAGGTATTATAGATACTGGAGCTGATGTTTCTGTCATTGCAGCTTCCCAGTGGCCCTCTGATTGGCCCACAAAAGAGGCGCCAGCAGTCAGAAGAATGGGAGGAACGCAACCAGCGCAGATTAGCACCAAATGGTTGAGTGCTACATGGGAAATGAACCGCAAAAATTCAACCGGTGATTCTCCCTCTTCATGTAAATTTGTGGGGCAGAGACTTATTACAGCAATTTGATGCTAAGGTGATAGTAGAAGATTGAGTTGAGCTATGTCTGCCCTGTTAACCCTTCCGCCTGTTTTGTCTTTATCTTTAACTACCAAGGAACCTATTTGGATAGATCAATGGCCACTAACATCAGAAAAGCTTGCTGCATTACATCAGCTTGTTCAGGAGCAATCTCAAGCTGGCCACATAGAACCCACTACCAATCCATATAACACCCCTGTATTTGTAATAAAAAAGAAATCAGGCAAATGGCGATTTTTACATGATTTACGTGCAGTTAATGCTATTATACAGCCTATGGGTCCTTTGCAATGTGGTATGCCAAATCCACATTTAATTCCTGTAAATTATTCTTTAATGGTGGTGGACTTGAAAGACTGTTTTTTTTCAATCCCTCTGGCATCAAACGATAAACAATTATTTGCGTTTACCATTCCTGAATTCAATGCATCTCAACCCAGTCATCGCTATCAGTGGCGGGTGTTGCCTCAGGGAATGCTAAATAGCCCTACCATGTGTCAGCACTTTGTGTCTTTGGCACTTCAACCATTTCGTGATGAGCACCCTGAGGTGATTGTTTATCACTATATAGATGATATTTTGATTGCTTGCCCTGAACGAGCTGAGAAGCATTTGCCTAGGTTAACGTCTATTTTATCTAAAGCAGGGTTACAGATTGCCCCTGAAAAGGTGCAGCTGCAACCACCTTTTGCCTATTTGGGTCATAAACTGTTGGCTACTTATTCACATCCCGTTCTTCCAAAACTTATATTACCTGACAAAATTACTTTGGTAAAGTTACAACAAATTCTGGGAGCTATTAATTGGATCCGCCCATATTTGGGACTTACTACTTCTCAGTTAGCTCCTTTATTTTCAGCCTTAAAGCAAGCATCTCAGGCTTCTTATGAGGTCCGTTTATCAGCTAGCCAGCAAGCAGTATTATCTGTTGTTAATAAAGCACTTGCTACAGTGTGGGTGGACCATTGCTATCCGAATTGTCCCCTAAGTATATTGATTTGCAATACTGTAGCACGACCCGCTGCCTTGTTGGCTCAAGTGCAGGATAAGCGATTATCTATTCTTGAATGGCTTCATTTATCTCATAATCCAAGAAAGACCATTTCTACTCAGGTCATGTTGATCGCTCATTTGATTCGCAAAGCACATTCTAGGGCTGTTACTCTTACAGGCCTTGAACCTTCCTTTTTATGTGTCCCTTTTTCTTTGGATGTATGGGATAATATTTTCTGCGAGAGTTCCGAATTGCAAATTGCCCTTTTTAATTGGCCTGGTCAAATGAGATATCACTTTCTGAGTGATCCACGTCTTTCATTGCTGTCTTCTGTCCCATTGCAACCCTGTTCCATTCTGTCCCTTGTTCCTCTACCCAATGCTTTTACTCTTTACGCTGATGGTGGTAAACAATGGGGGGCCTTGGCCTGGAAACAAGGCCAAGAATGGAAGACTCTTGTAACCCCTCCCCAAACATCTGCCCAGCGTTCTGAGCTGGCTGCAGTTATTTTGGCTTTTACTACCTTTTCAGACCGGCCTATTAATTTGATAGTTGATAGTCTTTATGTTGCTCGCTTAATCCCGAATTTAGCTGATGCTTATCTTTCTCCCAGTTTAGATGATAATTTACTGTCTTTATTTTTGACCTGTCAGCAACTTTTATCTTGCCGTCAACATCTATTTTTTATTGCACATAACAGAACTCACCAGCCATTTCCTGGTATTTTGCAGGAGGGCAATGCTGTAGCAGATGCTGCTACTCATTCTCCTACAGGTTATCTTGCAACAAGTAATCCCCTTACCCCTTGGGAGAGTCATGATTATTTCCACCAAAATGCTAAAGCTCCTGCGGCCCAATTTTCTCTGCCTTTGGCAGAGACCAGAACCATTGTACAGCAATGTGCCATTTGTGTGAAAATTCCCAGCTATCCGTCAGCAGGGGTCATTCCCCGTGGCTTGAAAGCCAATCAAATTTTTCAGATGGACGTTACTTATTACCCCCCTTTTTCTCCCTGGAAATATCTGCATGTCATCATTGATACCTATTCTGGTTATATTTTTGCTACCCCCCCCCCAGCGGGGGGAGGCTGTTAAACATGTTATTAATCATTGTCTTCGCACTTTTTCTGTTCTTGGGACTCCTAGAGAATTAAAAACTGATAATGGCCCTGCTTATAGCAGTGCAGCTTTTTCTGCTTTTTGTATCAAATGGGCTAACTTACATAAATTTGGGATACCCTACAATTCCACAGGCCAAGCTATTGTTGAGCATGCTTACCAGATGTTAAAGTCTGCTCTTGACCGTCATACAAAACAAAAGGGGGGACATGCTCCCACCCTTCCGGAATATCAGAACATACTCAGCTTGACCTTATATACTCTTAATTTTTTGAATTTGGCATCTGATGGTCCAGGTGAGCCTCTTCTTTCTGTAGCTGATCATCATTTTCGCCAGACTCCGGCTGCCATTCGCCCTCTAGTCTACTATCGGCAGCTTCCTGTGCCGGAGTGGCTTGGTCCTGTTCCATTGATAACCTGGGGCCATGGTTACGCTGCTGTGGAATCTCCTACTGGACCACTGTGGGTTCCTGCCCAGTGTGTAAAAGTTTGTCGCGATGTTCCTGCTTCTGCTTCTCCTGATGCATCTGCCTGAGGATTGTTTTCCGCAGCTTGAAGACCAAGGTACTTGGACGACTAATATTTTTTTTATACGAGACACTGAGTGCACAGCTGCGATGTTAAATAAAACTGACTGCTGGATCTGCAATGCATATGCCTGCAGACAGCAAAGGTGGACTTCTACTTCATGCCATTCCTTTTAATGAGTCTGGATGGAATCAGACTTGGCCGAATACGTACTCATTTTTGAACTATACGTATGCAGTGGGAGCTTGCATCCTTGAGCCTGCTCAGTTTTGCTTTCTGAGCAGTGGACTACTAGGGAATGCTATTTATCTGGGCAATTATTCCAATTGTCAGGAAATTATAGGTTGGAATTCAGCCGGATGGTGTAGGCATATAAAAAACAACCTTACTACTGCAACCGTCGGCAATTCAACAGAGTATACAAGTAACCGATGGACTAATGTTAGCACTTATATGGCCTGCTCTGACATGGAGACCATCATTACATTTGCAAACAACACCCAGTATGGCTACGAACTAGCTAATATGTGGCTGCTATGTGGTCGTCGAGCATACCGACAGGTACCCAAGGATTGGAAAGGTGTTTGTACCTTAGGATAGTTATCCCCTGCTCTATATGTCATGTCATCATTGCCGGATGGTCGCTTGCATAATCGACGCACTGCAGATGTAGCAGCTGGATCTCCTCTCACTTTAGGAGGCAGCCTATGGACTCAAATCCGCCGTGACATATTGCCTAATCTTGGAACAGCCATGAACTATCGGGATTTACATCTTTTGAACAACTGGACTGTATACATGTTTAATGATACCATAAAGATTTTGAAATTAGTTAACAAAGAGCTGAGTGAAATACGAGAGGTTGTGTTACAAAATCGCTATGCCTTGGACATTGTTTTGGGTGCTAAAGGGGGTGTATGTGCTTTGATTCACTCTCATTGCTGTGCTTATATTTCTGACTATAAGGTTAACATCAGCCACACCATACTCCATATGGAAAATATGATAAAAAAACAACCCATTGTGCACTGGTGGAGATATTGCCCAGGACCTGTGGACATGGTTATGGTCCTGGCTTCCAGACTTTGGATAGTTACGGCAAATCATACCTATTGCTATAGGGATTGTTGTTTTGCTTATTATATGCTGTTGTTGTATTCAATGTATTCCAAATTTATGTTCTTTATGCCGCCATGCCATGCCCTCCCGACCTGAAGTTCTTTATGCCTATAAACTATTAAAACAACAAGACAGTTTCTTACAAAACAAAAGGGAGGAGATGTTGTATTATGTTTAATGTTTTATGACTCTTTAGTCAGCCATTCACTCATGTAGTCTAGGTTGCCACATACTCACATACTCTGGTCCTTGACCTGCAACTGGAATGCTGCGTGAGAAGAAACATTCTGTATCAGTAGCCGGAAAGCAGCCAAGTGTGGGAGAGCTATTTTGCTGAACATGCAGTAATCATGCTTGAAGTCATTTCTTTCAGCTAGATACATATAGTATCAGTATTTCTGTATCATGTTTTTGCACCTTTGAAGCTTCAATAAAAAACCGTCTCGGACTTTGTTCGAGGCTCTCATCCCGAGAAATCTCAGTGTGTGTGTCCTTCATGGGAGCCCACCGCCACACACTCTCCCATTGTGAGAAGTAGGGAGGGTCAAGTTTGAAACACTTTCTCAAATTAAATTTCTATCTCTAGATCAAATTTGTTTTGGCTGGTTGTGGCTCTTCCTCTTGCTTAAAAGTTATTTCAGGTGTCCATTACACATCAACTATGAAAGTTCCCAGGGGAATTTAACACTAATTGTCTTGTCTTAGTTCAATCCATTTTAGTCCAGATAGGAAAAATTGGTCTTAGACTGTACTTAGTTCTAAGTATAAAACAATAAAACATTGCTAATGTTCTGTTGATGCTAGTGATACTACATATTAATGACATTGGTGGTAGTGTAGTGGTTAGAATACAGTGATGCATGGTCTGCTCATGGTCAGGAGTTTCATTCTCACTGGCTCAAGGTCGACTCAAACTTCCATCTGTCAATGGTCCGACTAATGAACCCAAGCAAATCAGAACTCTGAGATTAAAATCCTCCTCAAAGAACCTCTTTATTGAGTACATCATATCGTCACTGCTTAAAGGAAAACCAACTCTAAATATTTCCCATGATTTCAATATAATTAAAATAGGAAATAATCCCATCCCGAAATGTCACAGATCACGTTGGCCAATTAGGTTAACTGGTGGGCTCTCCAGGCACTCCTTCCCCAACCTTATCTGTTACCAGTAGAGATGACCTTGGTTCCCACGAGAAAGCTCTCTGTTGTGTCTAGTAAGGCATTCCAACCTCCTTCCCTATTGTGTGGCAACTGAGGAACAGGAAAATGGCTTCTGCCAGGTTCAGTTTGAAGTTGACACCATCCTTCTGAGGTTGGTAAAATGAGGACCCAGATTGTTGGGAGCAATATGTTGACTCTGAAAACCATTTAGAAAGGGCTGTGAAGTAGTATATAAGTCTAAGTGTTATTGTTACTATTTGGAAGTCATGTCTATTAAGGACAAAGGAGGAGAGAGACAGTAGGGTCAATGTTGGTGATTGGGGCATGGAATAATATTATTATGCAGAATTTTTGTCCCCCCCCATATAATTAGCTGTGGGTTTTTTCTGACTTTTTGTATCAATTATTATAAATTATTGAATAGTGTGGAAAAAAACATGCTGTAACATGATTCAGATTTAACACTTATTCTTTCAGATGCTGAAAAGTGCAACAAGTGTCCAGAAGATCAACATCCGAATAAGGACAGCGATCAATGCATTTCCAAACTGAAAACCTTCCTTTCTTATGAAGGACATTTGGGCATCATCCTAGTTGCCTTTGCCTTATTCCTTTCCTTAACCACTGGGTTTGTGTTGGGAATCTTCATCAAATTTGTAGAAACTCCAATAGTCAAGGCTAACAATCAAGATCTCTCCTACATTCTCCTTGCCTCTCTCCTGCTTTCCTTCTTATCTTCCTTTCTCTTCATTGGCCAGCCAAGAAGACCCACCTGCCTTCTGCGACAAGCAGTCTTCAACATCATTTTTTCAGTGGCCATCTCTTCTCTCTTGGCCAAAACCATCATGGTGGTGCTGGCCTTCCTAGCCACCAAGCCAGGCAATAGCATTAGGAGGTGGCTGGGGAAGTCTTTGGGCAATTCCATTGTTCTTTCTTGTTCTGTTGTCCAAATTATGATCTGCACTATCTGGTTGGGCACCACTCCCCCATTCCCTGACTTGGATATGCATTCCCAGGCTGGAGAGATTGTAGTGCAATGCAATGAAGGTTCAATCATCATGTTTTACTCTGCCCTTGGCTACATGGGCTTCCTTGCTGTCATCTGCTTCACAATGGCTTTCCTGGCCCGCAGACTGCCTGGGGCCTTCAACGAAGCTAAGCTGATCACCTTCAGCATGCTGGTTTTCTGTAGTGTTTGGATCTCCTTTGTGCCCACCTATCTGAGCACCAAGGGCAAGTACATGGTAGCTGTGCAGGTCTTCTCCATCTTGATGTCTAGTGCTGGCTTGTTGGGCTGCATCTTTTTCCCCAAGTGCTACATTATTTTGCTGAGGCCAGAGCTGAATACAAAGGAGCAGCTAACCATGAAAGTAAAATAAATTACCTCATGGATGCCAGCAACATGGAGCTATAGCTAGCAATATTGCTGCTGTAGTGTACCATGAATATTTACAGAAATTTTTATAGAGTTTTTATTTTTATTTCATGGTTTGGGGTTTTCCATTGTTTATACTACTTTCTGTTGTTTGTACTGTGATCACAAAGTCATTAATATAGAGTATAAAAAGTGTTGGTCCTAGTACGCTGCCTTGGGGTACACCGCTGTTAACAGGAACAGGAT
>JANHGD010009146.1:4068-16112 GCA_027560375.1 Imantodes cenchoa | reverse complement strand
TCAACACTGTCAAACTATTTCCTAAGTCTGCACTACTATTAATCTTCTCATCATTCCCATCACCCATCTCCTCCCACTAATGACTGTGGCTTGTATCCTTACAATTTATATAGACTGGTACCTAACACGATTTGATTGCTTATCTGTACCCGGACTATCATTAAGTGTTGTACCTTATGATTCTTGATGAATTTATCTTTTATTTTATGTATACTGAGAGCAAATGCACCAAGACAAATTCCTTGTCTGTCCAATCACACTTGGCCAATAAAATTCTATTCTATTCTGTTCTGTTCTGTTCTGTTCTATTTATTATGAATTTAAAAGAAATGTAAATGAAAATAACATATATCAGAAAATAATCTTATCAGAGAGAAACATATATCAGAGAGAAGGAATGCAGCTGATTGGTATATAGGACCTAAAAACCAAAAGGGGCCCAAGGTCTAGGTGAACATTCTAAAGATGGGGAGCAGAACTGATTTCTGAGTGAATGTCACACCACAAGGTTGGAGCCATCACAAAGAAGCATGCTTCCTGGAACACACAAGGTGACATTGCTCCATTAATGGGAATCCATAGCATGCCCACTGTAACTGACTTCACCAGTCATACAGAAATAGGTTTTCCTTCAAGTAACCAGGCGGTATCACCACGGAGAGCTTTATAAGTGATAACCAACTCCTTGAATTGCACCCAGAAGCCAACTGGCAGTCGAGGCAGCTCCCAAAACAGTCAGATATGTGTCTATGCTATCATACATCCATCACTGTCCATGCCATTGCATTCTGGATCAGCTGTAGCTTCTGAGTGGTCTTCCAACAGCAGCTCCATATAGACTATATTACAGTGGTCCAAAGCATGAATATCTAAAGGGCCTCTTCTTGGTCCAGGAATGGGCACAACTAGCACATTAGATCAACCTGTGCAAAGGGCCCTCTTCACTACAGCTGCCACCTGCTAGTTTCCCGATTTCCCATTAAAAGAAAAATATGGACTATCCCCAAACTAGGGGGTGAGGGTTATCAAACAAACAAAGGCAATCTTGATAGTCAGAAACTGAGATATATAAGTGGGTATCATCAACACATTGACTTTTGAGGAGAGACATTCCATCATCACTTGTTTCCCAGAGTGAAGACAGCCTTTCTCCAACAACAGGATATCTTCAACATCTCCATCAGATACAGCTTTCCCCCAATACCTACTCTTTCCATTTTTTTAATGGAAGCTTTAACCCCTCTCGTTATTATTCATATTTCTTCTGCCTCTTTCTAGGTGAAAATTTTACATCAATTCCACCAAATATTCAAGGCTATTCCAATGGCATAAGATACCCTAGACTAGACCACATAAGGAGGCTGTGGTTGGGATACGTTATTGAACTCCAGCTCTCATAAACTCCAACCATCCTGGAAAATGAGAAAAATTATGGACACTGGTCTCTTTCCCCCCCCCCCCATATTTCTCCATAGCATTTTCTAGTTATTAAGGAAAAAGAGATCAAATATAGCAATATGTTCCAATTTAATTACATGCTGATGGAGAACAATGCTGGAGAGCAAACTGGAGAGCAAGCCAGAGAGCAAGCTGACCCAAGCTCCGGCTCTAAGAATGACCAGGTCGCCTCCAAAATGGATGGCCGGTGTTCGCGAATATAATCCACCATGGGAGACCGGGGCTCCTCCGTTCTCACCTCTGGCACTCCTGCTTATCTCAGGCTGTCCTTCGGGTTTCCCATTAGTTTTTCTCACTCACCCTTGGAGAAATTGTATCCGGGGGGGGGGGGTGTGTCTCCATGCTCAGTAATATTCAGAGGATTTAGAATTCTTGGAGGTGCGCTCAGCTTCAGCTCCATCAGCCTTATATGTTCCAATTTAATTATAATTCTTCAGCATAACCTAGAGCAGTAATTCCAAACCTTTTTTTTGGCCATACCCCACTAAGCATCTCTAAAAACCTGATGCCCCTCACCCCATGACATATAATTCTTACTATTCAAAAAGTGAACTCCTACTTACATGGAGGAAGTCTAAAAGGCCATTAACTTGGTTTAAACAAGGTTCCAATTGCCCCCATTAAACATCAAATTGCCCCACTTTGGGGCATAGGACCCACATTGGGAACCACTGACCTAGGGGGAGTTTCATTAATTTACTGAAATGTTTAATTTAATTTCATTAAATTTCATTAATTTAATGAAAGGAGGTTTGGCACCAGCTCTGAGTTATTTTTATTGATAATGCTTGATCACCTGTTGAAATAGGTTTAAGAATTTATACTATTAAACAGTTCCAAGTCTCAATTCCAAATCTCAAGTGTTCTTTCCATATTTTAAAAGATTTTAAAATTGTGTTTGATTTTAAATGATGGGGGTAGTTGTAATTCTTTGAACACATTAATGTTCTTGATGGGTGAAGCGTCATAGCAATAGCACTTAGACTTATATACCGCTTCATAGTGGTTTACAGACCACTCTAAGTGATTTACAGAATCAGCATATTACCCCCAACAATCTGGGTCCTCATTTTACCCACCTCGGAAGGATGGAAGACTGAGTCAACCTTGAACCGTTGAGATTTGAACTGCTGAACTAGCAGTCAGTTGGAGTAGTCTGCAGTACTGCACTCTATCCACTGTGCCACCTCGACTCATTGAGTTTCTGAAGATATTATTGCCCTTGTCTCATTTGAAAACAATTAAAAACTTGTGTTAATTTCTTCTCCAAAATATGTTCAGAAGGAATAGATTTTCCATCAGTAAATAAGATCTTTAATACCTGTTGCATTATGCTCACTAAACAAATTTTCTAGGTTGAGATCAATAGAAAATTTTGTGCACTCATCAGAATAAACCAGAGGGGAGCATTTTTTTAAAATCCAAATGCCCTACATTATATTACAAAAATAAGTCCCCAAGGGCTGGGAGGGCATATAATAAAGTGATATATGATTGAGGAAAAAGTTTATGTTTAAGGTGTAGGATCAAGTGGTCCTCAATGTGCAGCCCTTGTAGTGCTTAAGGAGATGCAAAATGCTTTGAGTGAATTTCATAATTTCTGTAGGCCAAATGTGTTGAGTAAACCCAAACATTCTTCTATCATTCAATTGATTAGATCTCCACTTAGGCTTCTCTGCCTAAGACAATTTCCCACTAGTGACTAGTAGCATCCTTATAGCATGAACAAGGATCACTGAAGTGATTCAAAATCTGTTCCACTTAGTAAGGAAATAAAAGCAAAGAGTTCACCAACTGCCACTATACCGAAATAACAAAAATAATGATGGCTGGGTTATGCTTCATTCATTTCCTCAATTTGGCAGGAGAGACTGTTTGTCTTATTGTTTGCAGTGTTATGTACCTTAACAATTTTGAAAGTGTCAGCATCCTGCATAATATCCCTGGGCTAATTTGATCCCTTATCTTGTCAGATATTATGTCCTTAATTTGCATGCCCACTGAACAATCGGGATCACTTAATTTTCATAAAACGTGCTTCTTTAAAAAGGCTATTTGTTGCCTAGAGGTTCCTTGTTGTTACTTATGGAAAAACTGCAATTATTTAAATGAGTTTTTACCAGGCAATATCAGAGTAACAAGTGACATACAAGAGAATGATAACTGCACATTCATTGTTGGTTCAAGCATTTGCTCAGCATATTAAGGAAGCAAAAATACATTTAACAAGTATAAAGACATCCAAATGAGCTCCTTAGAAATGATATTATTTCAATGTTGTGCTGAAGAAACAGATTTTATTGTGTTATATTTTATGAAGAGATTGTATTTTAACACATTTAAATCTAGCATGCTTCTGCAGGTCACAAAGTGACTAACTACCAGAGAGATTCCCAAAGATTAATTTTCTCCTTAGAATGTGTGCATTTCTGGCACAAAAATAATTAACAACAATACTGAGACAAGTATTTTAAAGTTGCAGCTGATTATGACTGGAGGGGGAGAGAGAAGTGGGGGGAAGAAGCTCATCACTTCTTAAAATTGATCTATGCAGTATGCTTTTAACAGCAGCTTGGTATACCAGAGTTTCTGGTATAGAGATAAACATTGGATGAATCATTTTTGTTCCTTGGGTACGTTTGAAAGCCTAACAGTTGAAATGAAAACACGGAGTAACATTAAGCAGTAGTGGACGAGACAATACTTGAATATTAATTCTTATATTCAAAGAATCATGGCCTTTAAAAACATTAATATCTACATATATTTAAAAATACAAATATGCCTTCAGGTGCTTTGAAGAATAGGTTGATCCCCTTTTCCTTTGGCAGCCCCGCAAATATTGGAACACTGCTATAATGTCACTCCTAGTCCCTCTTTTCATTAAACACATTTAACACATACTTATTTCCTGCAATCGTTCATATTTTTTAGCCTCCAGTCCACTAATCCTCTTTGTTGCTTTTCTCTGAACTCTTTCTAGAGTCTCAACATCTTTTTTATATCGAGGTTCCCAAAACTGGATGCAATATTCCAAGTGTGGTCCTACCAAAGCCTTATGAAGTGGTATTAACACTTCATGCGATGTTGATTCTATCCCTCTGTTAATGCAGCCTAGGACTGTGTTGGCCTTTTTTTGGGGGGGCAGCTGCAGCACATTGCTGGTTCATATTTAAGTGATTAAACTGAGTCTTCTTAATTCCTTTCCCACTTGACATCATGTATTTAAGGATAATATGTCACTTTTCCACGTAGGTTCCAATTACTGTCAGATCTTTTACCATTTCCTTTCTCTTTGAAAGTATTAGGTTCAGAATAGCAGATTTCCTTACTTCTTTTCTTCCTTCCATCCAAGTACTGGCTCACCTTATCTTTTCAAAATTATCAAAAAATGGTGATATGTAACATATAAATTTCCCAGTCTAACCTACAATCCGGATACTCTATGAAGTTTTTTCACTCAAATATTAATCAGACAAATTCTGCCTCGATCCCAAACTCAGATCAAGTCAAACCTGCTTGAAAGCCTACAGCTCTGCCTTGAAACCCAGATAACTTGTTATGTAGATGGAGTGTAGATGGATATCTACAAACGTTTTCTGAGAATTTTTGTTCCTCCTACAAAATTTCTCCCCAGCCCTCCAAAAAGACACAATAACCAGTTACAAATATCCCTACTTCCTTCTATTGACAAGCACTCTAAGCTCTTTGCAAAACACAAAAGTTTCATAAATATAGGTTGTGTCTGGTTGCCCTGTCATTGCATAGGCAGGATTCAATGACCCTTTCATCTCCTCTGTATCTAAAACCATTTTTATAGCACCTCTTGGAACATTTTATTCAGAATCATTAAACTTTAAACTAATTTCTGATCCTGCTGTTTTCAACAGCATGCAGTAATAAAAATTAAACTTCACCACCCACAGCAATTAATAGCACACCATTTTATTGCAGCTCATTCATCTTATAGGAATGCTGCTCTCAAAATCACACCTTGAATAGTGCAAGGAGTAACTGTAAAGCTGTTTGTTTCCTATTTTTGTATTCATTCAGTACTGTTCTTTTCCCTTCTGTTCAATTGTATCTGAATCTTGGAAACTGCCTAGACATGTTCCTGCATTTTCTTGGCAAGATTTTTCAGAAGTGGTTTGCCATTGCCTCCTTCCTAGGGCTGAGAAAAAGTTACCAAGGGTCAATCAGCTGGCTTTGTAACTAAGGTGGGACTAGAACTCACAGTCTCTTAGTTTCTAGCTTGATACATTAACCACTACATCAAACTGACTCTCTCATTCAGTACCAGAGCTTTCCCAATTGTGTTTGGTAGGCCTGTATATGTTTTGTTGTAAATCTGTTGCATTCTAAATTCCCCAAATAAAAAATAAATATGTATTTTATATATCTTTCAATTAAGAACTGTGTAACAAATTTCAAAGGAATACACAAGTGATAACTCCAGTATGTAGCTTTATTTAGAAAGTTGCACATGGAAATTTCTCTTATTTTTCCTTTAAAAAACAAGCCAAACAACATTCTCCAGTATTTCTTAAACTTCTAACTTCATGTTCATGTGTAAACATAAGAAAATGATTTCTTTATAATGTAGATGGAAGTCTCCTTTCAGTTGAATTCAGATATCCTATGCATTTTCCCTGGGAAACAGTATGGAGGTGGCTTGCAATAATGCAAATTGTTGTTTTAGATTCTGGATCTAATGATCATACATATATATAACTTTAAATTATAAAATATTATCCTTCTTCTTTCTTTTTCTTATCTTACCCAGCTTCACAACTCTTTTTATTTGGATGCTTTTGTGTTCATTTTTGCAAATTCAGTCTTGGACAATTTGCTTTAAAACCCTAATGCCACTACCAACTAAGTAAGAAGTGAAGCGGGTCGTACTGAGAATGAGACAGGTCATATTGAAGAGCAAAGCTATCATTTTATGAGCTTTGATATCCCAGAAGATTGCAAATCAGAAGAAAAGAATACCAGTTAGTGAGCATGTTCAGTCTGAATAGCTGGTTTGCCACATCCCTAATTTGTATTCATGTCAAGCACTACATTCCATAAGCCAACAAATCCATTCAACACTAATTTGCTTTTACCTATTGCGGACAAGTACAGTAAGTTTGGAAGAAAAAAAAACAGAATACAAAAAGGATCCATGCTTTTCAAATCTGGTTTTGGAGAATATCTTGGACAGCCAAGGAAACAAATTGAACACAACCACCCAGAATTCTTATTGGGCAGCATAAATGGCCAGGTTCAAATTACCTTACTTTGTAGATATTATGTGAAGACTTAGCTCTCTATAGAAGAAGCTAATGTTGAGAAAGGCTGAAGGAAAGAGGATGACTAGCAATGAAGAGGATGGACTTGGTTACAGGGGCAATGAGAGCATTGTTGGAAGACCTCAAGGATCAGGTAAAGCAGGGCTGTCAAACTTGCGCCCTGTTGGCCAGATGTGTCACACGCTGCCACACCCATGCTCGGTTTAGCAAAAAATCATGATACGTCATGTGACAACGCAATGACGATGCGAGTTTGACACCCCTGAGGTAAAGACAGACTGTCATAGAGAAAATCTATCTGCATGATCATGAAGAATCAGTACTGAGTTGATAAATGCCACAAGTCTTTGCCTTTGCCAAGGTACATCTGCCTCTACTCTGGTCTTCTGGGATTCACTGCCCTACCTCCTATTCAGAAATATATTTATTTCTATATTCTTTATTCATGAAGGACCAGCTCCAGATCCCAATTCTTCTGTGAAGACCTCAAAACTATTTCTGAATGCCATTGTTGCAGAATATCTTCTAGGACTCTTGCTTGTGGCTATCACTTTAATGCACTTATGCTCCCTGAAAACTGAAACTTGGCAGTTTTTTAAAAGTGAAAATATTCACCAAAGAAAATTCAGCGCAACACATGAAGAACGTACATCTAGGACTAGGGGTGACATAATAGCAGTATTTCAGTATTTGAAAATAGTATTTGAGAGGCTGCTTCAAAGAGGAGGGGGTCAATTTATTTTCCAAAGTACCAGAAGGCAGGACAAGAAGCAATGAATGGAAACTTATAAGGAGAGAAGCAACCTTGAATTAAGGAGAAATTTCCTGACAGTTAGAACAATTAATCAGTGGAACAACTTGCCTCCAGAAGTTTTAAATGCTCTAACACTGGAACTTGTTAACAAGAGGTTGGATAACGATTTGTCTGAAATGGTATAGGGTTTCCTGCCTAAGCAGGGGGTTGGACTAGAAGACCTCCAAGGTCCCTTCCAACTCTGTTGTTCTATTTTATTCTATAACCTATGCTATCCATATCTGTGATATATGTTTCCCTGCCCTTCTGTAGTTATTCCATTTTTCATCCCTGTCCTAGGCTGATTTCTCAATAATGGCTAAAGGAATTTTCTTAGCATTCTGGAATGGGACAAACTATTGGCTTATTTCTAGGAAGCGTGATGCAATTACTGCCTCTTTGTGGGCTTCCTACAAATGTTTGATGGGAAATAGACTGCTGGCTTAGGTAGGCTGTAATGTGCAGATATCTTATGTTTTTCGCCTGCTCTACAATCTGTTCTACAAAAAGCTGAAACTGTTGGTCTACCAGGGCACAAGTTAATTGATGTCTGCAGCAAGCTATCACGACATTACAATAATAATACATTCATAGTGATGCATGTCATAATGTAAATGCCTTGAAGATATACTTGCTCCCTGACATCTGGCCCAAACGTGTAAGTCCTTTATTCATATTCATATTTTCATTTGACCCCACAGTCATGATTCATTGAAGTCCTGCAAGCAGAGCATTTAGGCAGCATTTTTCTTTCTATACATACTTTTGTGAGACTTTAACATTCCTGTTCAAATCTTACAAGACTGTTGTGTTGCCATTTGAAATCTCGTGAGATGCTCACCATTTTTCAAGTGGGCTTATTTTATTTTCTCCTTTATATAATCGTGGAATCCCACAGTTGTAGGATCTCATTAACTGTAGGGGTTCCATGGACCATAAGGCCTACTGGTGTTACTGTATACTGATCTACAAAAACTTTTGAATGACAATGTCATTCAAAGACATTTAGGAATGAATGTTATAGGGAAAATAAAATAAAATAAAGAATTGGAAATCAAAGTGAACTTTCCAACGAGTGTGGGATTTACAAGTGAATTAGTAACGAACAGGGAGAAAATCATGAGAACAACTGTCTTAAGCTTCAGACCTTCTGCCCTCCAAGTCTGCCTTCCACTTGGGAGCTGCGCAAAATCTGAAGCAGATCTTTCCTCCATATCACATGCCAAGGACTGGATAGGTCCATTAAAGATAAATGTTTCGGTTATTTTGACTGGCTCATACTAAATATCCATTACTGAAAAGCTTCATATCCCATTACAGATTCCCAGAATCATTTTGTCACCCTGCGTCACTGCAGGTTTTTTTAAACATCAACTGCACTAATAGCTATAGTCTGTATTTTGGTACACCAGCTGCTAAATGTTAGTGCTGCTTGCATTGCATTCACATTGTCTTATAACCTTATTAACTAAGCAACCAGGTTGATGTGGCTGCAGGGAACTCACCACTGGGAGACCTCTATAACATTCCATAGAGGAAAAACATCTCCAGAATCCCATTCTACTCTCTATGACTTCTCTCCCCAGCAGTGCCACCCCACCCTCAGGACCTGGCTGTATCCCCAGACCACAGCAGGGTTGGCAGCTGCTTGGCAGCTTGAGAGGTGAATCCAATCCGGCATGGCTTTGATAGCCTTCTGTCTACGTCTACATTATTTCCCAAACACATAGCAGAGTCCAGAATCTCAGGCTGTTGCAATATAGTGAAAATGTTGTCCTGTCTGGGAATGCTGACATTAAATGGAGACTAGAATTCAATCTTTCCAATGTCCAGAAAATAATTCTTTTAAAGAAGATTCTTTCTTTCGTGGTGGGCACGAGATACCCTTCTCTAACCTGTTATCTTCCATATGTATTGGACTGGGGAAGTTGCAATTTTACACATCGGGAGCACAGGAATTGGAGAAGCTGGTATACATCTCCTAAAGTGAGGTGGGCAACATTTTTGGCCAAGAGCTTCACATAACAATCCAAAGAGCTAAGGTCTACAATGCTGTGGAACACTAGTAGTCTGTGAAACAAAGCTTGAGAACTATTGCTCTACAACATGAACGTTTACATTTCATATAAACAACCGACTCAATTATTAACTTAGCTTTAGGCAAGTCCATGCTCCACACAAGTGTGAAATATGAAGCAAGGACATGTCCAGGGTGCATAGCTACGATGCAAACAAATCACTTGGCTATGTGTCCAATGCATCATTTAGCCATGTGTTAATTAAGTGGCTTCAGATAACTCACTCCTCTCTAGGCATTAGTCTGTTACAGATATACATGCATGCGCGCGCACACACACCAGAGCTAGTCAAACAATGGGGACAAGTGAGCTGAATACCTTACATGTCTCATCTAAGATGTTTATGAAAAGATGAATATAATTTTTAAAAAAACAGGAAACCCTCAAACCACAAAAGTTATAATCTGAGTTAGAGAATCATGCTATTCTTGAAGCTGTTTGTCTCTGTCATTAGTGAAACTAATTTGGAAAGAGCAGAAAGTCTGCAGAGCGGCAAGGACTTTACATGTTTGCCTTTGCACATGTGATATCTCTTAACTTTAGGTATTCCTTCCTTCCTTCCTTCCTTCCTTCCTTCCTTCCTTCCTTCCTTTCTTCCTCACCCGGTTGTAAGTGCAAGGATTGGTCGTAAGTCACTTTTTTCCAGTGTCACGGTAACTTCAAATGGTTGCTAAATTATTAAGTTGAGAACTACCTGAATGCATTAAGTTGGAGAGGTTATACTTTCTGCCCTAGAGAGCCTTCAGAGACATTGTTGTGGTAGCTTTTGGCTAAGATGGTCCTGCATGTAACTTCTTTGGTTAACCACTATGTGTTGTACCAAAGAAGACAAGTGTAGACCTTCCACTTGGTATAATCCACAAATACAGCTTTTTATTGTTAAACTAAATCGCATATCAAGCAATTTATATGATAGAGTTATCTGAGGTACTTCAAATATATTTTGAAGGCTATGTCTTCAAAAGCCTTATGCAAACAAGAATATGGTAAATTACAAGATGGAATAGCCATGGTAACAAGCTTGCAGAATGCGCTGCACAATTGCTTTGATTGCATATAAATTAATTAAAAAATTGGCTGATGGTCATTCAGATGAAATCTGCCCCCCGCCCCGACTGCCAAATTCATTTTGAACTCTGAAAAATGGTATATTCAGAATATTTTGGTATATGAATGTTTTATAATTGGGTTTGAATATTAATATTTCAGTTGGAATGTGAATGAATATCTTTGCATGTGGATATCATAGCTGTTGTTTTAACTTATGTACCAACTTATGTACCAGCTATAACATTTGATGGCCCTCAAATAGGATATCAAATTCCCCAAAAGCTATGAATTGTGTACGTGAACCAAATCTTCATATACATTGTAAACAGGGAAGTGGACAGCTCCTGGCAGGAAAGACCTAATATAATGCTTTATTTATGATTCAGTGAAGGATCATAATTATGGAGGTATAGTGTATAAAACACATGTAAAATGTCCTAAATTCTCTGATGTAATCTGGTCAAAAGAAGCAGAAGATTTGAAATGCCTCTGCTATGAGTCATTATTTTTTAAAATAGACAACTTTAAGCTAAAAGTCTAAATATGTTCACCTGGCATCAAGCAAATTTCTATATTAACTCTGAGAGAAAAAAAAATTCATTTCATGGCACCTCAAACTAATCTTCAAACCAGTTTCTCAAAAGAAAGCTTGGTAGTATTTTTCTGAGAAAGGGTTGGGATGAAGCTCCTTAAAGTATACTATCAGGACTCTTTTTAACAGAATGACAAGTTGGAAGGGACCTTGGAAGTCTTCTTGTCCAATCCCCTACTCAAGCAGGAGATCCTATACCAGGGATCAGCAGCCTTAAACACTCAGAGAGCCATTTGGATCTGTTTTCCACAGAAAAGAAAACACCGGGAGCCACAAAACTCTCCCCCTGCCTAACTATTTCCTAAGCGGCCACAAAACTAGCATATATAGTTAAATTAAAGATTCTGATTTCTTCTGAAACTTTTTTTTTTTTGGATTTATCCATGGTTGGCCTACTGGGGGTCCAAAAGCTTAATAAATCACGCATCGGTGGGTGTCACACATTGGCAGTTGTGACGCATATTTTGAGCGACAGGGAGCTTCAGCAGAGGGATGAAAGAGCCACATGCGGCTCCAGAGCTGCAGGTTGTTGATCCCTGTCCCATACCATTCCAGACAAGTGGCTGTTCTGTCTTTAAAAAAAAACAACCCACTGGTGATGGAGAACCCACAACTTCTGAAGGCAAGCCATTCCACTGGTTAATTATTCTCATTGTTAGGAAATTTCTCATTGATTAATTTTCATCCATTGTTTCTTGTCTTGCCTTCTGGTGCTTTGTAAAAGAGTCTGACCGCCTCCTCTTTGTAGGATTGTTCAAATATTGGAACACTTCTATCAT
>JANHGD010009139.1:370142-381295 GCA_027560375.1 Imantodes cenchoa | reverse complement strand
TATATATTCTTAAGAAAAATAGAGTTAAATATCAGCTATTTCCTTGTATCCCATGCAAGTAAACTGCTGTCAAATTCGAATTCAAACGCTCTCACCCAGATGGCTCCAATCTCTGTATCTTTTAAAACACCGTCCTTGTCACCAGGGCTAATGGAGACTCTTTCCGTCTCCTTGACACAGCTGATGGCCGAGAAGGAGTTTGTGGGCGCCTAGGGGGTCTGCGACACCCCCTGCACTGCACCACAGTGTTCTTTTCTTCTTCACCGCTCTCCTGAGCGGCTCCAGTCCTTTATCGGGACCTCCGATCAGCTGGGGTTCAGTTCGGACCGTGGAGCTAACCGCGATCTCGCCTGTCTCACTCCGGCATTGGCTCCACCCCCCACCCACCCCCAAAACATTTCTGTGTATGCACAACCTTGGTAATACAAGGAATACTCTGCTCATACATTAACAGAAGTGACATTTGATAAATAATAAATTAAGACCACACATCTTTCTGGGTCTACTTTATCCTGGTCATCTCTTTGGTTTATTCACTTACAGGTGTAGAGCACAGATTTCATGATTTATATATGCTACAGTTATAGGCTGTTATTATCTTTTCTTAGAATAAAATTTAAATTTATGAAACAGAAAAATATCATTACAAAACTAAGGCAAGTTAGCAAATGTATCTCTTATTAAAGGACAGAGATAAAAAAAATAAATGTAGGAAGGAAGATTAAGCCATTCACCCAATTGCTTTGAAACCTGAAGGAGAGAACTGCATACTAATATTTTCTGTGTGTGCTCAGTAAGTATATGTTACATTATTCAAATAACACTTTTTTGTTTCTTATTGAACAAAAAACACAAGTTTTACTCTATCCTTACCACAAGGGAAGCTTACCTCAGAAATCAAATATTTATCCTTATATCTGTGCTATATCTCCCTCTAACACAAACAGAAAGCAGTTGTTTGAAACTTATTAACCGTGTTTGCCTTTTCTTTTAAATTAGGCCTAACAAACTGCAGCAAAGCCACTTGCAACCTGAGGATAAAACTTATGCACAGTAATAGTGACCTCCAGTGGTAATAGTAGAGAAATGAAGAACTCTATTTTTGGAATAATGGTCAACAAAATTTGTGTGGTTAAATATTTCTGTTTCAGTAGATTAAAAAAGAGTGCAATTTTTATATGTGCTACACTACCTCACATTTTTCCTGTGTTAATCTTCTTTAATTTAACATATAGAAAACCCCAGGATTGTGGGGTTTTTTTTACTATAAGTAAATTTTAGTATTCTAACTATGGATGTTATTATAATTATTACTTTTACTATCAGTTTATTAATAATTTGTATAAACAAATTGATCCAGACAATACACTGTTTATTAAGCACTTATGTATTTTAAAGAAGAAGAAAAATGTATAAATAAAAGTTAAAAAGTAAAGAAAAGAAAGAAAGGCCCAATCTATTTTGGAGATCATATTTTATCAGGTTTCTCCCTTTTATATGACCCTGTAAGAACTGAAGTTGAAAGGGATTTTTTGGACCATTCTCCTGACAGCAAAATCAATTCTTTATCTTTTAAACTGTAGCTTCTGGTCATACTGAAGAGACACTAGTTTTCCATCATTCAATCCTACTGCAAGAACATTATCCAGTCCCCCTACCCTATCCTCCCTTCTTGGTAGAAGGTGGGAAAATTTTGAGGTAGAGCATTTCTGGACTCTCCTAAGTCCTGGAGGAATTAGCTTGAGAATTTGCTTCTTTGAAAAAGCTATTCACACACCAAAGATTCTAAGCAAAAAACTCAGGAGTCTGGTAGTACCTTTTCTAATAACATTTATTAAAATATGGATGCTTTCATTAGAGGCAGCCTACTTCATAAAGTGTCTGGACTGCTGTAGGATTTAAATTGGGTGGGATGGAGGAGAAGAAATGGGAAGATAAGTTGATTATGTAAATGCCATTTACCTGTGAGACAGATTGTTAGTAAGCATCAAATTAACATTCGTAGCATGTTTTAAAAATCATGTTGGGACCTTCTGAGATTGTCTGAACTTTATTGATGCATGTGAGTTCAACAATTTCACACTGTGTGCTTAAAGCTCTGCTTTCTAAAGCAGCAACTTATTTATTTATTTATTTATTTATTTTGTTGCATTTGTAGGCCGCCCAACTCCTGAAGAAGCTTAGAGGTTTGCTATAGATTATTCTGGGAGATTAGAGGGCTCTGAAATAATTTAGTTTATATTTGAATCCTGATGTCAAACTTAAGTTCATTCACTCTTTTGTGCAAATGTTACCCTTTTCTTCTACATAGATACAGAATGGCATTGCTGGCAGCTAATGGCAGATATCACATTGGAGGAAAAGCATGTAAAGCTGTTTGTAATCTTGAATATATATTATTGGGGCTTGTGATAGTGCTGTTGGTGTAGATGTGGGGACAAAGTAGACATCTAGGCCTGTTGAAGAATCTGGTTTCCATCTTGGGATCATGGTCATGTTCTTTTTTGTTGCTGGTGGATGGTTGTCTGTATATAAGTATGGGCCTGCTACTCAGTGCCTGATATATTCAGATCACTTCTTTACCATTTCTACTTTCAGCATCCTCATAAACCCACACTGCTTATATGGTTGCCCAATAAGTCTTCTGCAGATGGTAACTAACACTGAGAAAAAGAGGAACTTGGTAGGTGGGAAAGAAGTTGCAGGTTGGGTAATTGAAGAAGTACAGGAGAAACTTCCTCCTTGCCTCTTGACTTCCAGGTGTGAAACTGCCGCCCCAAAGCAGAGAGAGTTCTGAAATAAATTCCTTCCTTCCTTCCTTCCTTCCTTCCTTCATTCATTCATTCATTCATTCATTCATTCATTCTGTTATGTAAGATGTCAGAAGCTTTTTATCATTGATAAGGATTTATAGTAAAGCTTATAAAGCGAACTAGATGTTCTACTAGCACAAACAGTTATGTTCAATTTCTTCTGCATTATTTAATAGCATATTATTCAGATGGTATATTTCTAATCACAGGAGCACCTCACAAATTAAATTTTCAGTTACAAAAAGCTAGTATCTCATGTATAGGCTACTATCTGGATATCAACACAAGAGGCAAATTTATAATGCATTCATAAACATAAATACATTGCTTTTTTATCATCACGATTGCCTTTAGCAGATGTAAAGAAGTGACAGAATCTGTAATTAACTTTCTACTATAAAGATGCATTAATGGATCATGGAAGCCAAAATCACTACACCACATGGGATAACATTGTGCTTGAATAGTTCTGTCAAAAGCATGCTCTTTGTGAAAGTTCCTTCCTGAAGCATCATTTTAACACTCTGAAAAGAAAGAAAAAGAATAAAAGAAAAAAAATCAGTTTTTCTCTTTTTTCTATTTCTATCAAACACAAATATTCTACTAGGACCATCTGCAAGTCTTTGTTTGAATTATTTATCACACTAATTTCCTTCTTACTCTGACGCTGGTTTCAGCCCCAGTAATTTAGACCCTCTTTTGTCTGCAATATTCGGAATTGGCTTGTATCAAATTTATTAACATCACAACAACTTAATGATGGTGCCTTCCAATTGGCTTTATATTATTCAGTGTTTTCCAGTGTTGCGTCAGGCACTTACATGGGAAATCGTGTGTATATGTTGAAAAGTCAAATATGAATCCTGACATCATGACACAAACCCCATTATTTACTGATAGTCCACAACATACAACATAATAGCCTATAAAGTTAAGATGCAAATACAAAAGATTGGGTTTCAGAACCTCCCACTGCAGTACACCTTGCATCACATTTTGTCCCAGATACACATGCCACTCATCTGTAATGGTCACAGTATTTGGAACACCAAAAGCATAATCAGGATAGTGGTCTCATTGATATTTTACCACTATGATCCTTAGCCCAGTATCAGTTTCCTCATTCAATCTCACTCATAATTCCACCCTAGTAAGACACATATCACTGCCTGCAATGCTGGGGCTGCTCTCAAAATGTAGACATAAAATTGATGGTCTTAAGTGAATCTAGCTGCATTCAGAATCGGCAACCATTGCTTTTTATTGAAAGCAACCAGTAGTCTATGTCAGGGGTCTCCAAACTTGGCAACTTTAAGACTTGTAGCCTTCAGTTCCTAGAATTCTCCAGCCAGCCGGCTAAGGAATTCTGGGAGTTGAAGTCCACAAGTCTTGAAGTTGTCAGGTTTGGAGATCCCTTGTCTACCATGTTTTAAGGAAATGGATCATACATTGCGGACTACATAGCAGTTTCTCAATAAAATAAAAAAGAAAGAAAATGTTTTCCTCTTTTTTTTCCTTCTAGAATAATCTGAAACCTGTGTTTTGAGAAGACAAAATGCCTGGGAATCCTATGCAGACCCTGTTTTTATTTTGTTTTGTTATTTTTAATATGCAATTCCCAGGCTACAATGATTAAAATTGGTGACATTGTGTCCTGTCATTTTGAGATGGGAATCTCTACCCAAACTGTAGAATAAATCCCAAAACAGACTTAAGATAGTATAAAAATGAAAATAAATAATAAAAATGATTTCCCTTCCCCCAATAGTAAGACAAAACACACCCCTCCCCCCCAAAATTCCTAACAAATCATAAACTAGGAAACAGGGAAAAACATTGATCTAAAAATTAAATGCATCATTTTAATTCTAAGCTATTGTAAGCAAACGCAATTAAATGAGGAATTCTACTCACAATGGAAAGCTATACTATATGCCAGAAAGTATCTTAGTATGTATCTCCTATAAAAGGTTGTTGCATTTATCAAAAGGACAAAACCAATACTTGTTCTTACCCTCTTCCACATTGATATGAAAAAAGCACCATGGGACACCAGCTGGTTTGCTCTCAAAACAGCACTTTCTCATTGCACATTCATTGGCAGGGATTCCTGGATAGCCACAGTCCTTCCGGGATTTCACATCTGTAGGACATACCTTTCTATCTGTTTTAAAAATAAATTTAATCAGGATTAGTCGATCAAGGCTAACTATAATTTGATTCTGAATATGTTATATATCTTAGGTTCTATATACTATAGCTGTACGTCCTATCTATCTTGATAACAACAATTGGGATGAAGCCATCAGGATGTTGGGTGACACCATCAGGAGGTGCTGTGTTTTCCATAGACAGATAAGTGTTGCCCTATATTTTATTAAAATTCAGATTCCATGAACATATTTAACAAAGATTTTTCTGACCGTAACAGAGACTGATTTAAAAACTCAATTTAATGTACCATTCAGAAGGAGAAATCTTCATTAGTTCTGAATGTCCATTAAATCTGAAAAATAAATAATTTACATTATTTGTGTATTAGAGTTATTTTGCAAATGAAAATTATATATTTTGCGTCAAAGTATATTATTTGCTTATGTCATAACTAAAATGACATAGATTGACAAGAATGATGGAAAAATGTAACAAAATGTTTATAAATGTGAGTACCTTATCTAGATTATTGAGATATAATGGACTATCCATTACTTCAGAGAGTTGCCTGGATGGAAGTTTTGTCTGCTGCATTCAAAATCCATTAAAGAGGGCATCATTAAACTTATATTTTATTATGTTCCATCACAATAATTCTCAACTCATCTGAGCAGAAGGAGTAAGAACTAAAAATATTGTAGCAGTTAGAAGTAATATGTTTAATAAAATATGTATCAAATCACTGATAAATTCAAAACAAAATTTTATATTCTTTATAACTTGTGTTGCAAACTATTCTGTGTTGTTTAGGAAAACATTGAAGAAATGTATTGAAGTATTTAAATGTCTCACCTTAAGAAACCACCGATTAATAAGTCATCTAACTGGTTTGTGTTGTAATGATTGTCAAAAGCAGTTTGGGTTCTGTTACTTCCCAAAAAAAGACTTTATCATATAGTTGTGTTACTTTTAAGCAATGTTCCAAAAGAATACCTCTTATCCAGAAATTACTAACAGCCAAGAAAATTATTTATTTAGCAGACTATAACTTATAGCGTACAGAGAAATAATAGGGTAAGAACAAATACTGTATTCAGACAAACCCTAGTAAGCAATGTATACTAATAATTAAAATTGTAATGAAACTTACAGTGGCCTGACATAATAAAGAATGCCTATAGTTCAAAATGCATTACAATACTTTTAAGATGCTGACTCAGATTTAAGTAAAAGAACTGCCCATGACCTAATGCATAATATAAATTAATCTTACAGGTCTCCTGCCTCATTTTTCTTTCAATGGTAAAATCAGCTGTGCATGTTTCAGTAGCATTCAAAATGTGATGCATAGCTTTTAAGAGTTCTCTTGATGGATCCTGATTGTAACAATTTAATTTTAACTAAATTTGATTGTCCTGTACAGTGGTTGAGATTTATTCAGAATGAGAGCTATGAAAATGAAGCCTTATATAGAAACTTTCTATGTTTGTTTTGATAAAATGAAACATCTCTCCAACTCTTATAAGATAGTTATAAGATATAAAGAAGCCACCTATCCAGGGTCCAGTACTTCTCTTGTTTCTCTTGAGTCAGGGTTACTCTAACTGGGTACAAGTAAAAAATAAAGAACCTGTGATATTGTCTCACTACTACCGCCAGCAAGATATCAGTTACGAAGTTCTTCCTGATCAGAGGCCTTATCTATTCCATTAATTTGGATATCATTTAAGAACTGGAAAAGTCTTTTTTTAAATCACAGAGATCAATTACATTTTGGAGGGGTTGGTTTGAAGCACCAAGGGACTCCTGGCACTGTTGAATTGAAGCAACATCCTGAATTTTCGCATTTCTGGGGAGTGATTCCAGGAGGTCCACAGTTGGATCGTTTGTGGGGATCAACGTCACATCGGCATTTTGCTGTCAAAAGACAAAACTCCTGGTTATCCCATATTACCAATGTGTGGCAAATGAGGTTTTTTTAGCTACCACTATGGAAGCCAGCATCATGTGTATCACAAAAAGAACATTGGCGCCCTATTTTTACAAAGATGCAGAACTTTATAAATACAGAAAAAGTGTCTTCTCAGTTAAACCTTTGACAAGTGTATCCTGCCCACTGCCCACAATTCCCATTTTTAAACACTGCTGTGAAAGATTAATATAATAATTGGCTACCTCATGTCTGGTTTCTTTTTAAAGACATCTTGTGAATGGCACATTGCTCCAGTCTGTTAGCAGAACCGACCCAAACCAAGGAAACGTGTTACTGAGCTAATTCCTTGTTGTTGAAATAGTTCCATAGTTGGGTGCGATTTTGAATGTTTTGCCATTGACATGTTTATCCAAAGATGTAAGTTTTAAGAACATTGGTGTTGCCTCTTGAGCTTCATCTTTTTGGATTCACTTGTGCTGGAAAGCTCTTCAAGTAAAAGCAATATTATACCAAACCACATGGCTATTAAACTTTAATGCAGCCTTCCTAACCTACTGTCATCTCCATGTATTGAGCCTTCCTGCTGTTCAAACAGTGTGGTCTTTGAGACTAATCTATGAGACCAAATCTATGAGTCCAAATTAGAAGAGATGTTGGATCATAAGAAGTTCTCTGTGGAGAAAGCAACAACTCAAAGGATCAAGTGCTGGGATCTCTCTGCATAAGGGAGAGGTTTTGGGGTTCCTTTATGATGTTTTCTTATTCCTCTGTTTTATAATTCCTGTAGAGAGAGAATAACTAGATTCTATTGGAATTGTTCATGGGACTTATGGATTTCATTAAAACGCTATCATTTCTTTCCAAATGTCTACAATTCACATTCCCAGCATTATACTTTTCCTTATCTGTTTGTAATGCTCAGATTTAAGTAGTAGAACTGCCCATGACCTAATGCATAATATAAATTAATCTCACAGGTTTCCTGCCTCATTTCTCTTTCAAAAGGTAAAATCAGCTGTGCATGTTTCGGTAGCATTCAAAATGTGATGTATAGCTTTTAAGAGTTCTCTTGATGGATCCTGATTGTAACAATTCAATTTTAACTAAATTTGATTGTCCTGTACAGTGGTTGAGATTTATTCCAAATGAGAGCTTTGAAAATGAAGGTGTGGGAATGTAACATCTGTTTGTAACTCTTTAAGCAGAATTGTGGCAGCCACAGCTGTATAATCCAAGAAAAGACGTAGCTACCTTAAAGAGATACCACCAAGTGTTACATGTGTAGTCTTCCACTGAAACTCCAGAAGTTGAATCAGAAGTACTACACAGATCACATTTTTTGCTTAAGAGTTTTTGCTCAAGCAGGCAGCATCTTTAATTATCACAACTTTGCTTAGATACTTTATGTAGATCTACTTAACTTTCTGAACTTCAGCTGCTTCTATTTGTGACCTCAATACTTGATAAATTACCAATTAAGAGTAGATTTGAATATTAATTTACACATACTGTATAATCTGGATAACCTTTCAGTACTCCAACTAGCTTTCAAATTTGCCTCTACTATCATTGAAGATATTACCTTTAGATAATACTTTTCTATATCTAAAACATGAATTTGGGGGTTTGGGCTTGTATAGAAACTTTCTATGTTTGTTTTGATAAAATGAAACATCTCTCCAACTCTTATAAGATAGTTATAAGATATAAAGAAGCCACCTATCCAGGGTCCAGTACTTCTCTTGTTTCTCTTGAGTCAGGGTTACTCTAACTGGGTACAAGTAAAAAATAAAGAACCTGTGATATTGTCTCACTACTACCGCCAGCAAGATATCAGTTACGAAGTTCTTCCTGATCAGAGGCCTTATCTATTCCATTAATTTGGATATCATTTAAGAACTGGAAAAGTCTTTTTTTAAATCACAGAGATCAATTACATTTTGGAGGGGTTGGTTTGAAGCACCAAGGGACTCCTGGCACTGTTGAATTGAAGCAACATCCTGAATTTTCGCATTTCTGGGGAGTGATTCCAGGAGGTCCACAGTTGGATCGTTTGTGGGGATCAACGTCACATCGGCATTTTGCTGTCAAAAGACAAAACTCCTGGTTATCCCATATTACCAATGTGTGGCAAATGAGGTTTTTTTAGCTACCACTATGGAAGCCAGCATCATGTGTATCACAAAAAGAACATTGGCGCCCTATTTTTACAAAGATGCAGAACTTTATAAATACAGAAAAAGTGTCTTCTCAGTTAAACCTTTGACAAGTGTATCCTGCCCACTGCCCACAATTCCCATTTTTAAACACTGCTGTGAAAGATTAATATAATAATTGGCTACCTCATGTCTGGTTTCTTTTTAAAGACATCTTGTGAATGGCACATTGCTCCAGTCTGTTAGCAGAACCGACCCAAACCAAGGAAACGTGTTACTGAGCTAATTCCTTGTTGTTGAAATAGTTCCATAGTTGGGTGCGATTTTGAATGTTTTGCCATTGACATGTTTATCCAAAGATGTAAGTTTTAAGAACATTGGTGTTGCCTCTTGAGCTTCATCTTTTTGGATTCACTTGTGCTGGAAAGCTCTTCAAGTAAAAGCAATATTATACCAAACCACATGGCTATTAAACTTTAATGCAGCCTTCCTAACCTACTGTCATCTCCATGTATTGAGCCTTCCTGCTGTTCAAACAGTGTGGTCTTTGAGACTAATCTATGAGACCAAATCTATGAGTCCAAATTAGAAGAGATGTTGGATCATAAGAAGTTCTCTGTGGAGAAAGCAACAACTCAAAGGATCAAGTGCTGGGATCTCTCTGCATAAGGGAGAGATGTTGGAGTTCCTTTATGATGTTTTCCTATTCTTCTGTTTTATAATTCCTGTAGAGAGAGAATAACTAGATCCTATTGGAATTGTTCATGGGACTTATGGATTTCATTAAGATGCTATCATCTCTTTCCAACTGTCTACAATTCACATTCCCAGCGCTATATGTTTCCTTATCTGTTTGCAATGCTAGAACCGTGATGGCGAATCTATGGCACGCGTGCCACAAGTGGCATGCGGAGCCATATCGGCGCGCATGTGAGCTCAGGTCTGGTGAGCATATGTGCATTGGCCAGCTGATTTTCAGGCCTTCTGGGCCCACTAGGAGTTGGGAAACAGCCTGTTTTCAGCCTTCGGAGGAGGGTGGGGAAGGCCCACTTTTTGCTCTCCCAAAGCTCCAGAGCTTTTCTAGGAGCCTAGGGTGGGCGAAAATGGCCTCCCCCCACCCGGAGTCACTCCGGAGGCCAGAAATGGCCTGTTTCCCAACTTGAAGAAGTTGGCAAATGAGCCATTTCTGGCCTCTGGAGGGCCTCCGGGGGAGTGGGGAAGGCCGTTTTCGGCCTCCTAGAAAGGCTCTGAAGCCTGGGGAGAGCAAAAAATGGGCATATCATTATGTGCCGGGAGTGAGTGTCATGCACGCATGTAAGAGCCCCCCCGCAGGAATCATAATTCCTGTGGGGGGGCCCTCAGTGTGGGTACGCACACACACAACCCCCCCATGAACCCCCTTTTTGGCACGTGAACCAAAAAAGGTTTGCCATTACTGTGCTAGAACTAAATAAACGTGTCTTTGCTCTTTACCCAGAAAATGACATTTTTTTCTATATAGCTATTACCCAACAAGCAGAGAAGCAGGACATGGAATAATCATTGCAACAATAAGAATAATTTTACACTGGAATAATATGATTGCCTGCAGAAATAATGCTCCTTTTCACTGGATATGTTGAATGACAGGCTAGAGATTCATCAGTTGGGGATACTTTAATATGAATTCCTGGACTAAGAACAGCTGGGCAGCCCTTTGTAACTTATGTCTAAAAAATTTATACTGTAAAGCATGCATGCGTAATTTAATCTTTAATTCAGCGATCCCCAACATTTCTGGCTCAATGGTCTGCGGCAGCAGAGACAGTGGCGGGAGAGGGCAGGGGATGGTTTCACGTGTGCAGTCTAGCTCCTGTGCCTGCACAAATTAAGCTTTGCTCACTCGCCTGTCACTGGCTCAGCCTGGCTCCCAACAGACCACGGTCTGGGAGCAGTCTGCAACTCAGGGGTTGCGGACACCTTCCTAACTGATTAATGACTGTATAATCCGGGGGTCGCCAACCTTTTGGACCGCAGGGAGCACCAAGGTCATAATTTTAAATCCCGCGGATCACCAAATTCATAATTTTAAATCCCACGGACCCTAATTCATAATTT
>JANHGD010009139.1:266488-285576 GCA_027560375.1 Imantodes cenchoa | reverse complement strand
TACGATGGCAAATGTCAACCTTTGTCAAGAGTTCTATGCGAGTATTTTCTTCAACTTGGCAGCGCCTTTGCCTGCTAGGCCTAGATTAAAGGCGAAACCATCGGGGGGGGGGGGAGGCTCCAGTTCAATGTCCAAATCTTGTAGGAAATTAGATGTTTCGTTCTGATTTTCTTTATGAAGGGAGAAACGAAGATAATTCGGCTTCTTCTAAACCACTTTCTCTCCGGCCTGGAGTTTCAGGTTTGGCTCCAAGGGCGAGTCTGTCTTTCTACCTCCAAAGAAATGTGGAAATTAATTTGACAGAACCCCATAGGTATCAGATGCCAGCTGGAGGAGGGGGATTCCCTTTAGTTGATATTTGAAGGAATAATGTTTGAAACCAAAATGAGGTTGGGAGATGTTCTCTGGCAACGCTGTTTGCTGCAGCTGCTTTCAAATATCAGCTTGGTTCTATATTCTGTAAACCTGCCTGAAATCTGTTTATGAACTAAACAGACTGTGTCTGTTATTATGGAAACGGGGAATTGCCTGGATTCTAACGGAATTCCTTTGGGTTCTATTGACTTAACCTAGACAGTTGCGGAGGAAGATGGGCGGGTTGGGATGACTCGCGCTGGCACTTTTTGCAGGAGGGGTTCCCTCTTGCCAAGAAGCCCATCTGTAGCTACTGGACTGACAACGCGTGCTTGTCTCTGTCTCTGGCAGGACCAGGCAAGGGCAGCCCGCCGGGTTTCGAGATGGGCGAGCTGCATCTGCCGCCCAAGTTGCGTCGCCTCTATGGGCCTGGTGGGGGCCGATTGCTGGCGCGGGCCGAGGCAACCGCCTCGTCGTGGGACTCTCTCAAGATCAGCCAGGCGCCGCAGGTCAGCATCAGTCGAAGCAAGTCCTATCGCGAGAACGCGCCCTTTGCGCGTACCGCTCGTACCCTCGACGACTTGAGCAACCCTGGAGGTGGCGGCGGTCCCGACTGTAGGCCAAGCCGAGGGGAGGAACTGCTAGAGGAGGATGAGGACGAGGTGGAGGAGGAAGAGGAGGCCGAGGAGCTGGATGAGGAATTGGACGAGGACGACGAACTGCTAACGGAGGCCAAAGATGCCCGACGGAGCTCGGGATCCGCGGGTGGGACTGGCGTGGGGCCTGCGGCGATGGGAAGCGAGGGTGCCGGCGACTCGCCCAAGGAGGAGCTGCTGCTCCCTGCCGACGAGCTGGCCGACGGCAAGGATGGTGAGGACAGCGTGTGCCTGTCGGCGGGCAGTGATTCCGAGGAGGGGTTGCTCAAGAGGAAGCAACGCCGTTATCGCACCACCTTCACCAGCTACCAGCTGGAGGAGCTCGAGAGGGCCTTCCAGAAGACCCACTATCCAGATGTCTTCACCAGGTAGGGAATGAACTGCTGAGACAACCTAGCCTCCAAGCGGCTCTAGGGTGGGAAGGGGTTTCTAGGTCAGGATGAAATGTCGGAAGAACTCTTAGGAATGAGGAAAGAGGTGCAAGATCAAGAAAGGCGGATCGACTGGGCATAAAATCCTCTGGGGCGAAACTTTTTAAAATATTTGTTTCGGCTTTTACATGTACAAGATCAGAAGGAAACGGAAAGAGGAAACAGGCAGGCATAAGAAAGAATACTGCAGGGCTGGAAAGGGGAAATATTTGAAGAGGAGATGCGCGTCACGGGTCTTCTTCGGCTCGTCCTCCACAAAACTCATTTTCGTGCCCCGCTTTGCTTTTCCCTTCCGCTGTTCCCGTGCTTTGGGCAGTCACCTTTGCCCAAATTCAGCGGCCTTTACCAGTTAGTGTGCCCGGCTCTCCGCTGGACTTCAGGCGTTAAGCTAGTCTGCCAAGGATAGGTGTGGCCAAATTTTGGCCACATCGTTGCTAAACCAATCTATTTTTGCCCTGACCCTCTGGCTAATCTGTCAGGTATCAGTTTCACAGTTTTCCGTTGAAGCTGGAAAGCTGCCCTCTCAATGGAAGTCACACACATACAGATAGGAAAAGATCAAAGTATTCGGCTTTCGAAAGCTAAAAATATGGAACGAGGCGGCAGCGTTCGGCCAGAGCATTTTGGCAGAGTCTGCAAGGGCTGGCTTGCCTGCTCGCAGACGGTAGTAATTTCTGGACGGGGTCCGGAAAATAGGAGATGGAAAAAAATGGAGCTGAAGTCGAGAAAGCTGTTGCTATTCTTTGGATGCGCCTCAGTTTAGAAAGGAAACTCCGGTCAAGCTGAAATTACCGAATTTTCCTGAAGCGCTGGGCGGAACTTTCGGACCCAGCCTTCATCCAAAAGTAAAATGGTTTCCTGAATATTTGCATCTTGAGAGGGAAAATCTTCGCCTTTTCTTAGCCTCAGATTTGCTTTGGTGAGCTTGATTAATCGTATTAACCCTTCTGAATTGATAATTAATCAATTAATATTAATCAATTAAGTATTCATCCCTTTCCTTAGGAATTCCTTCATTTTTGCAGGAGCGCAAATACTCCCAGTCTATTGCCAACAGATAAGCAAAAGTAGGCGCCGCTAATAAAACTCAACTCAGTCCCTTCCCTAAAAGGGCAGGGATGGATACTCATGTTGAACTGCAAAAGGCGTGGATTCTTTGCCGGAGCGAGCTCTTATTCTACCAAATTCGTAGGCAATTTTCCTGGGTGCCAATAAATTCTCCGCCTGTGAAGTCGGCAGTTTACTCGGTCTTCTCCTTTTTATCAATTGTCTGGGGTTCTTCCTCTACTTTTCTTCTCTTCTGAGGAAGAGAGAAAGAGGGAGGGAGGGATGTCCCTTTAAATTCGTTAACCTGCCACAGAGCATGTTATTTCCTCGGGAAAAGGGGCTGCGTTTGGATGATGGAAAGAAACTGACGGATCCCTTGCTAAGGCGGTTTCTTAGCCACTTATTCTGTACCATCAGTCAAATTCGATTGTGCTACTACAATGCCAATCTTCGTCACTTCGTCACTTTCTAGCCTAGCCAGAACCTAGAAAACCACTCCGTCTTTTCCCTGGAAATGGGCCAGCGGAGCACACTAAACAATCTGATTCCAGTGTCAAAATTTTGACATATGAGCATGGGGTTGGTGTCGGTTTTTTTTAAATAGTTCCTGCAGATCGGTCCGGGGACTTCCTTTTTGGCAGCCCGAAGGCGCTGGCGATTAATTTTTTCTCGAGTCCGGCCAGACTCCTATTTTGGCTGGCACTGCGCTTTTCTTCCAAATGGAGGGAGAGCCAATTTTCCCGTGAGTCGCCCGAATTCGAAGTTAACAGATTGTGAGCAGTTCCCTAACATCCTAATGGTTTCCGATTTGCTTTAATTGTTGCAATAATCATCACAATGAAGGGCTCGTGTTGCAGCTCAATGGATTTCCCCTGTGCTGCAGCATGGTATTTGGAGGTGGGAGCCTTCGTTAAAGGCCTTGGCTGGAGATGCTGGGGAGGAGGTGGTCTCGGGTAACGCTGCCCTCTTTCGCATCTTCTTTGTGGAGAAAAAGGGAATGGTGAAAAAGTAAACGGAGCTTGGGGAAAATCAACAGGTAAAGCCTGTCTGGACCATCTGATACCAGCCAGCGAGCTTGAGACAGGGTAAAATATTTCCAGCTTTCACCCAGGAACGGAGAGGAAGGATGGTCCAGGGAAATCTCAAAGTGTGGGATATCCCACCACCACCAAAAGACTTTAAGACAAAAAGCAGGGGCCTAGTCTGATGTGGAGCTGGGCAGATGGGGTCATTTTGATCTGAGCAACAGAGGAGGAGAAGGTGGAATTGAACCATGGCCTTTTGCAGTTTCTACCTCACTGTACCTGTTCCCGGACCCTTTCAGAGTTTCACCTGAGCACCTGTCTTGTACTTCTTTCCCTCCCAGGGAAGAGCTGGCGATGCGCCTGGATCTGACTGAAGCCAGAGTGCAGGTGAGTACAGGGGGGAGGGGTTGGAAATTGATGTGGGAGCCAGATATCAGTTGGACAGGGGAGTTTCTCAGTAGGGCAAAACGAAATGCTTTAATCATTGATTTCATCCTCTTGGATTCATCCTCTTTTGTTCACCCCAAATTAAGTTAAAAAATTGAGGGAACTGCAGTGTTCTCCAATTTTTTTTCTTTCTGAGACAATGTCCAGAAGGTCCCCAATAAACCTTCCTTTCTTTCCCCACTGCAATTAACACTTCTGGCAATTTTTAGCCTCTCCAAAAATATCTCAAAGAGCAAGCCAGGCATGTTGGTACGCAAGCAAAGAGGACTCAGAAGAGAACAGCGGGTTTCCTTCTCAACCCCTGCCACAATCTCTGAGAGCCAGCTACTGCTTCTGATTTCATTTTGGGCTTGAGCATGCCAGGTAATTCAAGTAGTTTGGGCGGGAGGCAGAGTTGCCTCTGCAACAGTACAGGAGGGCAGCCATACCCCCCAACAGATGGCTCGGCCTTTGGGCTCTGTGCTGAGCAAATCACTTTACACAGAAAGCCAAGTGCAGCAAAAGCACCATAAATTCCATATGGCTCATTTAATAGACAACAGCTTCTCGCATTAGAGGAGCTAATGAAGACCTCAATTCCCTCCTCTCTGTTGACACATTTCTCTATTGTCAAACAGAGATGTGACAGCAGCTCAGGATTTTCAGCTCAGGGGAATGAGTCGTGGGAAAGTTAAATAACCAAAAAAAGAGAGTGAGTAAGAAACTGAGACACCCCCCCTTCCCTTCATCACCATCTTTCTCACCATCCCCTTTGTTCTCATTCATGGGAGAAGATGTAATTAAGGAGAATATGAATTATTAGAATCTTTTGGTTACCTTTGGGTATACTCAATTATTCAATAAGATGCAGAATGGGGGGGGGGGAACGTTGCTAATTGAGTTGGAAACAGGAAAGGCGCACTGGGAGATACTAATATTTTCATTGCCTTAATGCTCAGTTCCTGGGCTGGCTGTGGTAGGGCTATAAGGAGGGCCTTCTTGGAGGTGATCAGAGCAAACCAGGAGCTATGCGAAGAAGTCACATTTTTTTGCCAGCTATAATGTTTTCCTTTCCTTTCTCTTTCCCAAACTCTCTTATTTGGTGGAAGTGGAATCAAAATTCTTAGAGAGCAAATTATCATTTCCTGTTCCTTTCACTTTGTTGTATTTGTTAATGTGACTATACTACTTAAGCTACATCACTTTACAACAGGACAAACGATGCCAATGTCTGATATAAAATAACATTAGTTACTTTATGGAAATTTATTTAGCCAAGCTTTGGTTAAAAAGCATAGGAATGGACAAAGATTTCTCTTTTGCTCTTTCTCAAGAAATAACTAAAGGAAGGGCAGACCTGCAGAGATTGTTAATGGTGCTGTAGATGAATAGCTGCAAAAGATTATTTACTGTTACTAATTCTCTCAAGTATCAAAGTCTTTAACATGTTTAACCTGCCACCTAAGTTGCCAAAAGCAACCTACATGTAAAGTTTTAAAGAAATCAGGAAACATTAGATATTGCTTATTAATTATTGCAACATATGTCTTATGCAATAGTATATACTTCCCATTCACTATCCTTACTCATTGGCGAGGCTACCAGAGGATGGATGGGAACTGCAAATTTAGAGCAGAGACTACATAGAGAAACTCCTCCATTAGAGAACCAGTAACGAAGTGCCTATTTCTACTTAGTGAAAAGTATTTTAAAAGCTCATTCCGATGGCTCAGTCTGCTTTAAAGGGCCAGATAAAGAATAGACATCAGCAGAACATAAATAATCAGAATAATTTATTGTTTATATATATCCAAGAGTTTCCTTTATACATTGAAGACAGGAGGACGATGTATATTTACCAGCCATGGCTAACAGTCTAAATCCCCCCAAAAAGGTAAAAAAAAAAAAAGCTGTATTAATGATACCATAAAAAGTAGGTGTATCCAGTTGGATTTTTACTTTTGAATGGGCAAACTTGAGAATACGTCAGTGTATATCTCCATCTGTTAGAATCTTTAATTTAGATGTCTGCCTGCTGATTTCGCAGGAAACCAGGGAAAACCTGCTCAATATCTTAAATTTAGGTGACTTTCTACCGCTGTGAGCCTTTGTTTTGGATTTATACAGAGTGAAGGAGCTTTTGATCCATTCACCCTGCAGCCTTGGCTTACTTCTCTTAATAAATAAGAGGACCAATTTGCTTGGCTTCCTTCTAGAGAACAGATGAGAAACCCACGGTCTATTGACAGATTTCATCACTGTTTCCAGGAGATGGAGGCGTATTTCTTTCTACCTCTGCCGGAAAAGTAGAAAAGCGCTAGATTACTGGGTGGCTTTCTGGAGTAACTACCCAGGCAAGCTTTCCTCTCTTCCTCTGTTGGACGGGTCTGGCGAGGTTAGGAACCGGTCTCTTGTTGGCTGTCCTCCGCAATGTCTCAGCGCGGCCCGGAGGCGGGTGATCTGGCTTCTGAAGATCGTTTGCTGGCCGCCGAGGAGCAGGAGGGGAAAGGACCACGCTTACTAATCGCCTTGCCCCTTGTTTTCTTTTGGCTTCCAGGTCTGGTTCCAGAACCGGAGAGCCAAATGGCGGAAGAGGGAAAAGGCCGGTGCCCAAAGCCACCCACCTGGTCTGCCTTTCCCTGGCCCGCTGTCAGCATCTCATCCGCTCAGTCCCTACCTTGATGCTAGTCCTTTCCCTCCTCACCACCCAGCTCTCGACTCCGCCTGGACGGCGGCCGCCGCCGCCGCCGCCGCCGCCGCCGCCTTTCCCAGCCTCCCACCTCCAACTCCGGGCTCTGCAGCCTTGCCCACCAGCAGCACCCCGCTAGGCCTCAGCACATTCCTGGGAGCGGCTGTATTTCGGCACCCGGCCTTCATCAGCCCAGCTTTTGGCAGGTAAACTCCCCACCCTCACCTGGTGCCTTCCCCCCATTGGTCAGCGGAGGGCCAAAGAACAGGTGCTGAACTTGTCCCACGGCACAAGGGTAAAGTGTGTGTCTGTGGGATTTCCTAGGAGTACGCATGTGCTGTGTAGATCCAGATGCACCTATTTCTGAAGTCAAGGGGGCGGAGCTAGGGGCAAGTTGGTTCTTGGGGAAGATGGGTGGAACCCTTCCGCCTAAGGATTTGGAACACAGACATTTTTTAAAAAAATCTAAGAATTCTCAGTGTCAAGATTACATCTATGAAAGCTAAGGATGGCGGGGGGGGGGGATAGATGTACCGTTTTCAATCTCTACAGCTAGGGCTGTACCGTGTCCAGCCCTAGCTACGATTAATCAGAAGTTCTCTGTACCCAATGTAGGCTTGGCTGCAGTAAAAATGATGGTCCAACCTATTCACCTCATGTAGCTAAAGAATTCTATTTGGGAGGCTGTAAGAGTTCAGTCTCTTTGGGGAGGGTTGCACATTTCCGGAGTTTCCGTTTTTAAAATTATGGATTAAAAAAAAACCTCATGCGAATCACGTCTGATTTTCTATATTCTAACTGGACAGCGATTTATAAAAGCTTTGGCAAGTCGTTTCGACGATTTAAGTTTAAACATCTGTTAGAAGTTGGGTATCCCCCTCCCCCAATTATCTGGAGGTTGGGAATTATTTCCCTATGAGTATATTTTACTCCAAATGCTTACAGAAAGAACTACAATATACATTGACATTAAGTGGGGAGAGGGAAATCATAGGTGGCCCATATTTAATTAAACAATGCAACTGAAAACATTGTGTTCGAGAGAGGCGGCCAAGTTCCCTAGCTTGGACGACTATCAGCTGGATAGAAATAATATAAATGAGGCAGGGGGAGGGGCGATACTGTAGTTGCATTTCCTTAGATAAATTCAAACAATGAAATAAAAAGCCTGTAGCTAATTAGACAACGAGACAATAGCGGGTTTATTAAAACTGGAAAGATGAAAATATAAGGGAAATATTAACGAGAACAAAGGAAAATATATTCATTGGGGTAAGACGCCACTTAAAACAAAATTATCTCTTGCAGGAGGAATTGAAATCCAAGTTATATTAAGATTTTAAGGGTCGGGGAATGTCTACCAATGAAAATGAAACTGTTTTCTGCTTCCCCTCCACAAGTACAGTGATTCGATTTCCCAAATGTTACTGGATTACTACGCCCCCTACCGATCACACTGTTCCCGTGCTTTACTGCTTTGCTTTAAACTCTATGTAGCCTGGTGTTGCAGCTCCCTCCCTCCAAAAACATTGCAAAATTAGTTGCAAAAAGCTCGCTGAACATGGGAAGCCCTGCAAGTAGTAGGGTGGGTGCAGGGGAAAAAAAATCTCCCATCCTCTTGAGCGAGATTTCCCTTTGCACTTAACAAGCAACGTTTTTAGGAAGGCGTGCAGGCGATTTGAAACGGCTTCGGTTTCAATCTACACGTATCAGATTCCCCAGAGCTGCGGGACTAAAACTGCTAATATTTCCAACCACGAGGTTCCCAGTTGAGGAAGATTGGTATTGCAGGTCTACTCCCTCCACCCCCGCGGTTGTTCTTGGCCTCCAGTCTGCAAACGAAAGGCTACAGAAGTCTAGCCTAGTCAAGACCAGGACGGCCATTCTGAGTTGAACTGTATAGTCTCTCACTGAGCACGGCGGGTGAGCTGGGGACAGAAGCCGCTCCAGACGGAAACCAGGCGCCAGCCCCGGCAGCCTGTCCCAGAGCCTAGCAAGTTTGGTCTTAGTTGGTCCCTCCCGTTGCCTTCCAGGCCCGCAGTTCAATTCCTCGCCGCGCTGATGTCAGTAATCACCTCCTTGGTTAATGGAGAGCTCGTGTCTTTCGACGTGCCGGTCAAAGAGGGTCAGCTGAATAGCACCGGGAGAAACGCAGGCGAAAAAAGGAGCAGGGAAAGCATGCCTCAGATTGTGTCATTGCTAGGGGTTGCCGGAGCGTAATTGGAGTTCTGCTGTGAGGCAATCCGCTAGAACGGCACTCCCCGCTGGGAAGGGGGATCTGCGCGGCAGAGAAGCCGAGAGGAGGGCGCCGCTTTGGGCATTCGGGCGCCGGGAAGTTTCTCATAAGACGGACGGGGGTTGCCACAGACGGACACCCTAATTAAGAGGGCGAGGGCAAGTTCGGCAGACCAGTTAAGGTCTATCGAAAGCCACCCCAGTCGTAGGTTGCAGGGAAGGGGCGAGAAGAGCCCAGGCAGCCGGTATCTGTCTCGTTGCCTACCCTAGCTCTCCGTGCAAGCCAGTTTTGACCGATTGCTAGTTTCTTGAAGCGAGCTAC
Source organism: Imantodes cenchoa (assembly GCA_027560375.1). NCBI lineage: Eukaryota > Metazoa > Chordata > Lepidosauria > Squamata > Dipsadidae > Imantodes > Imantodes cenchoa. The sequence continues at coordinate 276,391 of JANHGD010009139.1, read as the reverse complement.
TTGTCGCCAATACACGGTCGACCTACCAAGCTATAAACGCGACTCTGCCCGCCGGCATCGGCTTTTTAAAATCTTCCTCGAGCCTCCTCCCACAACTTTCGGGTTCAGAAGGGCCCACCAAGGCTGTCCCATCAGAAGCGTGCAGAGTTCCAGGCAGAAGAGGCGCCCTAAATAGGGGGAATGAGGGATTGAGTCCCCGGTCCGGGAGGAGGCCAGAAAGCGGATGCAAGAAGAGACTTCCTCGTTCTCCTGCGATTTCCTAATTAGGCTCCTCCAGTTCGAGGTTGGCAAGTTGTCGCCGTCCCGATTTTTAGAGCTCTGAAAAGCCGCCTGTCCTGCAAAAAGAATAAAACTGAAACCGAAATGGCAGCCCCCTCTCGCCACCATAAAAGCAACTGCGGGACTTTCGGCTACCTTAAGACTGACTGTCCCGCGTCTCCTTTGCTTGCAGGCTCTTTTCCACCATGGCCCCGCTGACTAGCGCTTCCACTGCAGCTGCTCTTCTGCGACAGCCAGCCCCTGTCGTGGACAACGCCGTGCAATCGAGCGGTCTCTCTGACCCGGCCACCGCTGCAGCGGACCGGCGCGCCTCCAGCATTGCGGCGCTGCGCCTGAAAGCCAAGGAGCACGCTGCGCAGCTCACGCAGCTCAATATCCTCCCCGGGAACAGCGCGGGCAAAGAGGTGTGCTAAGCCGCTCCGGGGGGTTGGTGGGCGAATCGGCCGAGGCATGAATCCAAGATCAAAACGGGAGGGAAGCCAGTAGACACACGCTTTCTGGAGGGGGACAGGAGGCGGGGAGGCGCCACTTCTGCGACTTCCCTTGGGCCAATCCGCAGCAGCTCACCCTTCCTCGGCCGGGAGTTTTTTCCTTGCTAGATCGGCAACTTGATCAGCAAAGCACCTGCCCGATTTGCGGGAGGCTGGAAAGAAGGAGGTTAGTGAGGTTGCTAAGAAAACGAAGGGCAACGGAGGCCAGGTTGCACTCTTTGCCTAGGCTGTTCTCACCGGCCCAGAAAAGATGCTTGCTGACACAGCCAAGGCTGGGTAAAAGCCAAGTAGAGCAATTGGGGAGGGGCGGGTCTGGTCTCTTGTCCACCGATCACATCAACCAAGGGTTTTATAGTAAACCAAAGGGAAATATATCGCTAGCATATGGACTGTTTAAGTTACTATACTGTGATACTCGATACTGTACATACCATTGTTATTAAAAAATACGAAAAAGAAAAAAAATCCAGAGCTTTGTATATTTGAAATGTTATACAATAATTGCACTCAGTGTAGTGTTTGTACAAGTTTGTCATTTCTGTAGATTTCTGTGTTGTAGATATTATAGGGACCCTAGACAAATATTTATGTACAAATTATTTAACTTATTAATTGTAGAGTTTCCCAAAACCCCGAAAGAGAATGCCAGCAAGCCAGAGAAAGGCCATCGGAAACGTACGTTTGTGTAATGTTGTTATTGCTCTCACTTTTCCTTGCGATTAAGTGGGAAAGTGTTACCCATAGAAAATAAATATATCTCTCTATATCCGCACGTTTATCAATAATTCCAAAAGCTACCTGGAGGTTCAGTGTCATTGAAAATAACCATGCTAATAACAGAGAGGGGGGTGTATAAGCAGATGCGAAAGATTTGAGTCTTTTACAGAATGTGGAGAAAAGTTCGAACTGATAAGTAGAAAAAGGCTTTGCCAAATTTTTCGAAAAAATTCTCAGACTTCGATTTGGTTAGTGTGGAATCCTCGCTCACTTGCCAAACGGCCCTGTTGGGAATTCTGGAAATTGTAGTCGCAGAATAACTGGAAGATGCCAAAGAGGGAAAGTAAGTCCAGAACTATGACGTGGATATAAAAGGATATGGCCCAATCCTGCTCCTGTCTACTCAGAGGAAAGTCCCACTGACATTTTTGGAAAGTGGGTGTAAGATCGTGCCTAGGCAGGACCCTTAAAATAATTAACACCAATAGGATTGGCCTAAAGAGCCTTGGTCATATCAAATGCAACTTATTGGAGAGTAAAACCAACCCAGCATAATAAGAATTATTCCCAGATTAACATTTGGCTATTCTAATAAGAAACGTTTACTCCATTCTTTTCAATGGGCACTTTTTTCTTCCACTTTAAATGTGAGCAAAGATGGTATGCGCGCTCCTCCCCCTCCCTCGATCCCTTTTCGTTCCTTCCTTCACCGAAAACGTCTCTCCTCACAAGGATGACTTTGGGAGGGACCTGGAAGGCTTTTGCGTAGCGGCCTCCATCCCTAAGCGTGGGCTTGTAGATCAGGTCGGCCTGTCCCGAGGCCCGGGCCGTGTACCAGCCAGCAACTGTGGGGAATGAGGAGCTGGAGGTGTCTTGGCGCCCGCTTGGAGCCCTCACATACAGGCTGGGTGAGGTATGAAACTGAGGGGCTGACAGCGGCTGCTGGGCTGTATGGACATCTCTTTTGCTTGGAAGTTTGGCGGAACTTTTCAGGTCCAAGGTCCGAGGAACGAAAGTGAAGCTTGCCACACATCGGGTTTTTCTTTCCTCAGTCTCAGAGGCGGGAAGAAAAATGGCGCTATTTTGCCCCAGCCATTACCGTTCCTACTGGCAAGAGCGGCAGATGCTGCCTGTCCCTTTCCGGGAGCCGGACAGTAGCCGCGACTGAGCGCCTTCCTCTCCCAGCCGCTCTCCCTTTTCCAAGCCATTTGACCTGCCATGGAGCTGAAGCAAATCGCGTGAAATTGCCTCCAAGGATTACATCGCCGTCCCATTGAAAAGCCCCTGAGCCCCTGGTTTACCAACCTCCTAATCCTATGTCACTCGGCTGCTGCAAACACCCCACCCCCAGTGAAAGGGCACCTATTCTTCCGCAGCTGGCTGGGGGAGGGGCTGTACAGTCGGCCGTGGCGGACGGAGCTTGCCCTTGCGAGCGCTTCAAAAAGGAACTTCGGTCTTCCCCGGATTAGAAGAGGGCCGGGCTGTCACGCCTGTCAAGCCCTTAAAGTCGCCACCGAAACCCACGCCCTTTCCCTTTCCTGGCTCGGTGGCGGTGAGGAACACCTATCGGGTCCTTGCGAGAACGCACCAGGCTTTTCAGCTTTGAAAGGTGCTCCGGCAAGGTAAGGAAGGTAAAACAAGGCCTTCCATAAGCCCCACCCAAGTCTTCCCAGGAAGTTTCACAAAGCTGAGCTCCTTCCTCTCTTTTCTTTTTCTACGACACTCCCCCCCCCGCCCCCTAGCCTTCTGTGACATCCAAGGGCTGTGTTTTCTGAATAAGCCCAATGGCGAAAAAATGGAAACATCGTTTCACTTTGGGTAATTCACCTGAAAAAAACTGAAGCCGACTTCTAAACTGCTTCGTTGTAAATTGATGCCATATATGGATAAGAAACGGTTATACAGTCCAACACCTTTCATGTATGCGTTACATATTCCCATTGCCATCTCCACCCAACATACACAAACATATTAGGTCAACTAACAGGAAATGAAAGGAATTGGTCACAACACACCAGCACTACAATAACCTAAAACAGGCCATGGCTTGTCCATAAAGGAAGACTTTTGGTAAATGTTGCAGAGAGAATTTAAGAAAGGATTTCACTGAGGCGGCTCTAATGGAAGGCCTCTATGGTGAGAATGGGGATTTTCATTCAGTGGATATTAGTCTTCTCAGAATTTGCATTTCTACACATGGAATGGGTTCTTTGGCATGTTTGTTTTTATGAACAAACTGAAAAATTCTTCCAAATAACCATAAATTTAACTGACACCATCTTATACACATAATGCATTTTGGAGTATATATATTTAAAAACACCATAGGCACAAAAATATTTTTATAGAAAAAAAAGAACATTTGCCCCTGGACATGATTAACAGTAGAGTATGAAGTGCATGTTTTGCTTTAAAGGAAAGGGAATCATTATCAAGCCATTATGCATTAAGAAATGTCACTCAGTCATTTTTATTCATTCTACAGAAATCATTGTAAAAGCCAGAATCATACTTCTGCAGGCAGCAATTTTGTTCTGCAGGGGGGTTATTACTCTGGTCCCTTATTAGGTTCTATACTACTGCCAAGCAATCCTATAACCATCTCAAAAGAAGTTTACCTTCATGTTATAAAACCAGTAGTGGTATTTATACTGTGCAATAATTAGTGTATTACTTGAATCCACTAACAGGTTCATTTTATCTCTTCACAAAACCTCTAGCCTGCTTATACAAAGCTTGTGCCTCCTTTGGTGCTGTTAAAGTGGTGAAAGAGTGAATGAAGGCTGGTAGCACTCTCTCTTTTTGCCTTGCCTTAATTCCCATCTCTTTTTGCTCTCATCCAATTAGTGCAGTGTATTAAGCAGTTTATCATCTCATAGTCAGCTATTGAGAGAAACAAGGCGAACACTTTGCAATAGAGCCTGCGCTCCTTTGACACCCTCAGGTACTTACATATTCCACTGTGCTATGAATAATAGAGGAAGAATAGAGCACTAATTCCCTCATCAAAGAATGCCTTGTCTGCTGCTTTGCTCAACAACACCATTCTGATCAAAAGAAAAGCAATAAAGCTTAGCATAACAAAACGAAACCTACTTATTAGCTTAGTGGTTAAATTAATGCAGAGACGCTGCTATTCAAAACCAAGGTTTGAAAACAGCCTCCAACAACCTGATAATGCTGCCTTCAGGATGAAGGAATTTTAATCTGAAATTTGAATCTGGCACAGATGAGTTAATCTACTAAACAGTTATAAGAGGAGTGCAGGATGAGTGGTTCAATTAAGAAATATTTAGGTGGTCAACAGAAGAGAAGCAAAGGAGGCAAGATCAAAAATAGGCTGAAGTTGGGAAATAGAAAAGTAATTTTTATCCAGTAAGAAATGATTCTGGCACAAGATGAAACAATTCATTGGGTTCTTTCTTTTAATAAATACTAACTGTGATGGCTGGCTTCTAAGCTTATGTATTAAAACCTCCATCTCTGTCCATTACCCTAACTTTGTTGTTTATTTTTAACTACAGGGAGAAAAATAGTAACAGAGCCCAGATTTCTCTAATGAACTCAGGGTTGTTTTTGGTTTTGTAATTCTACAGTTCAATGAATTTAATATGCATGTAAATATTGATGTACACAAAGTAAGATGACTTTACATTTCTCAGTTTTTCCATTGCTAAAATAAGGTGAAACAGTCAAAGTAGCCTGTGTAGTCAGCAAGGGTCATATCAATGGCAGATTTAGCTGACTAAACATTTACTTGTAACAAAGCATTAAACAAGCTAGCTTTATTTATTTTACGGTGCAAAAATATCTTCCCTAGTAATTAAGAAGAAATGCAAAATTCCATTATGAGGTTTATATTTATAAAATTTACATTTGTAGAAGTAAAATGTTTGCTCAAATTTTCTGCAGATTTCTATATAACAATGTATGTGAAATTATAGTCTGGCTGAGATTATGTCATGTGCTTGTCTACACATACACATTATTTTTCATTTCCTCATATTTTGCAATAAATATTCTGAACATGGGCTATACCAAAACCTATACAGTATTTGTAAATACAGCATGTTATTCTAATTTAGGAGGAAAGTGTGCTTTTATCCCTCAAAGTCTGAGCTATTGTAATTGGGCAGCTGATTAAATTAGTAATAGGTACTACTAAAAACATATGGCCATCCAAATGATAGTCTTCCTTAACCAATATTAAAATCATTTACTGGGAAAACAGAACATCACAAAGTAAACTTCCCAATCCAGAACCATTTACAAAGACATTTGTCTCTTCATCAATGCAAGTATGTATTGAGCTATTTTATAGAGGAGTTCTCTTGGTACACTGCAACTCACTCTTCAGCAAGGCAAGATAGATGGGGCATCACTACCATATTTGTTTATTCATCTATCAGTACAATCAGCAGGAAGTGAGGGATATAAAGTACAAATGGCTTGTCCACCCATATCATTATTCTGTTTCACATATATATTTCATATGAATGCACCACTCGGATATTTATACCAATAATTTTATTATATTTCCTTCAACTGTGTAAATGTTTACATCCACATTTAAAATGCTTTTACATTTACCAAGAAATGTTATTATCCTCATAGAAGTTAAGAAATATGTAAATCTATATAAGGAGTCCAGCATCTCCCTTTCCCAGCCCAAAGACCCAGGTTGGATTGACTTTTGTTTTACCTGTTAATTGTTTATTGGCAATTAAAAGATTATAATCATTATAAGATCATGTTTCCATGACTTTACTATAAGACCATTCCTTTTGTCATCTTAAATTTACTCAATTCTGGTCTCAACTAGCTTCTTCTAATGATAATAGGCTGCCCTATTTATTTTGATGACTCCCAAGAAATTAATGACTAACATTTGAACAGCTGAAAGCATTTGCAACACATAATCTCTTTGGCCTAGAAAGAAATCAGAGAGGGAGAGAGAGAGAGAGAAAGAATGTGTTTGGTATGTCCTCCCAGAACAAAAAGAACCTTAATGTGGTCATATTGTCACATAGTAGATAAATTATGAAAAGATAATCTATCAGTGCTCCTACACCTTCGTTAACTTCTTTTCCTGAAAATGCCTGTTGCTAAATGCCTTGATTAAAGTCTAGAATCACATACATTGGCAGCAACTCTCACTGGAAATTATTCGGTTACAGGAGCTATTTTTTCATTTCTTGCTTCCATTCTATGTCTCAATAAACAACAACCTATTATAAAATCTAAATTGTGAGCTGCTTATTATATTCATAACTTTTAATCTGCTTTTCTTTTACATATTTTAGTACTGAATAAACTTAGATTTTAAAGTATATTAGTTTTCTTAATCTACAGCCATACTAGAAAGTCTCAGAAAATAGAAAAAAAGAGAAAAAAGAGGAAGATTAATTACTGCCTATAAACGGAGTCACAAACATTTTAAAGTATTGGACTAGTCCCCGGATTTTACTATACTGAATGTCTGAAAGAGCTTGCCGAGGTTTACTTCAGAATAGTTGCTCATAGCCAACCATTTGTCTACTGTGTTCTTCAGCTTTTTGTATCCCTCCTTGTAGGCTTCCAACATCTTCTTCAATTCATCTATAGGGATAGAGAAAATTAGAAGATTAGAAGGGGGAAATGAATTACTACTTAGCCATGCTTTGCAAAACTTTTATCTCTTTAAAACATGATGATCTCAAAACCCGGAATTCTTTGCAAGATGCCTGCTGATGAGCTTGCTATTTCCCTGCTTACATTTTTAAAAAGTACTTTGGTCGGAATGTTTATGTAAGTATCATACTTTTTATTTACAAACAAATCAAGTGCATCAAGAATTAGTCAACCGACTTGTCATGCCCAACTATATTGGCACACCAGCTTCTGTCAGTAGATGTTAGAAAGTCTAGTTTGTCCATTAATGCTAAATAAATGGGGGTAGAGAAGAACAGGAATGAGGGAATAGATTCAGCTGTATCACAGAACCAACTGAAAGAGGTTTAACGAAGAAAACAAAACCAAGTTTAGTGCTACAATTGTTTGACCATCTGCTTTCAATGTCGTGAACCTTGTCTCCTGACTAAATTACTGAAGAGCTTTATAATGATGAGGACATTGGGAACTTTCTTTAATTGCTTATTATAAGGCATATAAAAGTCCCTACGGAAATGCTCTGAAGGCTATTAAAGTGAAATAAATGTTCTGTTCCACACTTACATTTCTCCCTCAAATTTTTAGAAAAGCCATTTATGAGGGCTGCAATCAGCAATTCTCCTTATGAATTCATTTATGCACTTTTAAAGTGCTTGAGGAAATACTTGCAGGCACCCTTCCCCCTTTGCTATATGCATTAGCACATTCAGTGGAAATAGCAAGCAAGTTGCATATTTTATTGAGGTACCTTTTTGGAAATATATAGACAAATAGGTTTTATAGCTAGATAGCCTATAGTTAACTTGAGAAAACAAAAACTGAAACTATATGCTACTGGAAGAACCAGAATGACTACAAGAGGTTGTCTTATATCAAATCAAGCTATTCCTTTAGATCAGATTGTTGACTAATCTAACAATGCTCTCAGAGGCCCTTTCAAATTGTTTGCTACTAGAAATTACCATGCTCTCTGAAAATAGTAGTGCTGAAAACTAGGCAATTTATTAACGTTATCAAATAGGTAGACAGACCAACCATCAGATAGATATAAAATGATTACAGGTAGTCCTCAAGTTATGAATGTAATGGAGCCTGCCCATTCCATTCGTAATCTGAGGATTCGTGGGAGTGAATCTTGTACCTTGAACAGGATCACTTCCTCCTTTCGCCCATGCATTCACTAATCAAATGTATGGTTCATTAAGTGCAAATAAGGTATTTCAGTCTGGGAAAGGCCATGGGGTGCCTAGTGATGGAACACATTCTTAAGACCACCCAAGGATTCCCTGACCCACTGAAATACCTCATGCTCCCTGCAACTGTTTCCCCCCCAACCTGCCGTGCCAGGTCATTTACTATGTGAAGATTTAGCAAGCTGTTTCTACTCTAACCTCTCAGCCGTGTGTGCCCCTGTGCAGCTCCATTTAGGCCTGCGCAGGCCTCTCCTGGCACTTTGCAAGCCAAAATGTAGGTTTGGAGGGGCAGAGGCACTTTACTGGCCAAAATGGGCCTGCTCCAAAATGGAGCTCCGTTTAGGACTGCACAGGCAAAGTCCTGGGCGAGGCCTGTGCAGGCCAAAACAGGGCGTCGGAGGGGCGGGCTGTTTTGGTCGGCAAAATACAGGACAAATATTGAAGAGCCTCTGTGGTTTGTTGTAAGGGCGAACAACTGCCGTGGTGTTGCAACAGTCGTAGTTTCGGAACTTGGTGAATGTTTGCTAAGGGAACGCTTGTACCCCAGGGATTACCTGTACACTGAAATTTACAGAGCAGATAATTGTGGAGCCCTTAGTGCTCTCTGAACTTGATTATTGTCTTGTGGATATTTCATTATCCAACTAGGTAACATCTTCAGTGCTGTAGTACCACTGTACCAGAGCATTTCAAGACACTGGAGTTTTAAGATACCAAAGTCTAACATAACAATTCTTCTAGTAAATGTCCAATGCAACTTGCCTAGGAATTAGACTGGATTGAGACACTGTCTCAAAGTCACCTAGTGAAATTATGTGATTTAGGATGGGTTTACCAATAGATGAAGATAGTAGGGAAATGCTAAATAAAGAAATAACCCAACTAGAGTTGAAACAGGCCGTGATAAAACAAAAAAGTAATAAAATCCCAGGGCCAGATGGGATATCTGCAGACTTTTACAAAGCAACATTTGAAATAGTAGAAGCCCTACTATTAGAGATCTGCAATGATATATTACAGAAGGCGAAACTCCCAGTATCTTGGAATGAAGCGTATAGTATCTTGATTCACAAGGAAGACACAGATCCTAAACAAATTAAAAACTATAGGCCAATCTCCTTATTAAATGCCGATTACAAAATCTTTATGACGATTATGGCCAAAAGAATGAAAAAAATATTGAACACAGCTATCTACTCAGATCAAAATGGATTCTTACTGCATAGACAAATTAGAAATAACACCAGAATAGTTCTAAATATATTGGAATATTATGAAACACATAGTGACAAACAAGCGGCCTTAATATTTTTAGATGCACAGAAGGCCTTTGATAATTTGAACTGGGAATTTTTCAAATAACAAATTAGAGCTATGAAATTCGGCCCTAAATTTGAAAATATGATTGATGTAATTTATACTAGACAGAAGGCCAAAGTAATGATAAATGGAGATTTTATGGAAGATTTTAATATTTCTAAAGGAGTCAGACAAGGGTGTCCGATGTCACCCCTGATCTTTATACTATCAATTGAGATACTATTGAATCAAATTAGACACAATGAAGAAATCAA
>JANHGD010009139.1:252218-266388 GCA_027560375.1 Imantodes cenchoa | reverse complement strand
GATCCGGAGCTCTGTTACTGGCTAGAGAGGCCTTCAGGAAAGCCTTGCCAGCTGCAGAAGAAATGGGCCGAGGTATGCGAAGCCTAACTGCAAGTATCTGAAGCTAAGTAGGACAGTTCCACCCCACACACACATTCCTACCCTAGCTTAATTTTTACCCGTGCACCCTGGAGTGGGCGGGGTCTTAATTAGGGCTTATTTTGGGGGGGGTGTAGGGCTTATATTGGGTGCATGTGTAAAAATCAAGCTAGGACTTACTTTCTGAATAGGTCATATTTTTGGGAAAACATGATTGGTGCCACTTTGGTGGGAAGGTAACAATGTTCCATGTGCCTCAGCATATAGTCATGCTGGCCACATGCCCACAGGAAGGGTCTTTGGACAATGCTGGCTCCCTCGACTAAGAAATGGAGATGAACACTGCCCCCTAAAGTCAGATATGACTGGACAGGAGAAACCTTTACTTTTACTTTGATTTATAGGAATGACTTGGACTATGCTGACTGGGAATGCTATGGACTGTATTTCCAGTTAATCTGGAGAGCGCTAGATTTTAGAAGGCTGACCTAGAGAGGCTTCATATGATACCTAGTTTAATGTATAATGCATGAATTTTGTATTGTATGGTTGAACACACACACGTGTGCATGCATCCTAATTATATATATTTTTTGCACTGTCCTTACTACTTAAATATTTTTCTATGTGATAATTATGCACCACGTACCTGACCATTTCGTCCAAATCAAGTGACTTTTTCCAACCTACTGGATAAGGTTTTGTCCGGATGGCTCCCATCTCATCTTTCTCTTTCATTTGACTGAACTCTTCCTTTCAATATTGTCCTGTCAAATCTTCACATCTTCAGCTTTGAGTTATTTTTAAGCACTGTGTATATCTGCAAGAAACTTGTACACATGTCAGTTATGTCTTCACAAAAAGGAAAGTTAAGAATTCTTGAAGGGAATGAAAAACAAACCCTTGAAACAAAAGATGGATTTGTTGTTAAATAATGATATTTGTGATTATAATTCAAGTAATCCTTTTTAAAAAGCTGTTTAATAATAGTTTCATTCAGAGATCTTATGTCATGAGCATATTTTTAAAATTATGTATAGTCAGATAAATGACTGTTTTCATCAGCAGTAGGGAACATTTTTCTGGCAGAAGCAGGTAAAGATTTCACCAGAAGATTATTTTCTGTTTCATTTTTATTTGATCAGATTTTGCTTATTTTAATTAGAAAAAGTATGTTCATTGTTTTGGGAATCAGATTTTTTTAAATCTTTCTGTGATGTAGAAAGTTTATTTTTTTAGGAATTCAGTGAGTTTTAGAAATATGAAAACCTTGTAAATCTTTAAAAGTGAATGCAAATGGGATTTCACAATAAGGACTTACTGTATTACAAGAGCTAGTTTGGTCTAATGGTTAAGGTTCTAGACTACAGACTAATCCTGCATTACAAAGCCAGTTGGGTGGCCTTGGTCCAGTCACTCTCTCTCAGCCCTTAGAAAGAGGCAAGTACAGACCAAAAACCTTGCTAAGAAAACTGTAGGAAATAATCTAGGAAGTCGTCTGGAATCAGAAATTGACTTGAAGACAACAACAATAGTGTATTATATACAGACATTCATAAGCTAGGAAAGAATATTGAATGTTTTAAAATATAAATACTTTCCTCGTTTAGAAATTTACATTAAAAGAATCATCTTTGTCTCCATACTACTGGAAAAAGCTGCTTTAAAAAAAAAAGCTTTTACTGAATATTCTACTTGCCAGCTTTCCTGGGAATAAAGTACCCACTAAGGCTTTTATTAAGGAACAGCCACAGTAGATGTTTCTGATTAAATTAATTCTCCATCAGAATCACTCTTCATGTGGGATTTAGGCAAATTAAATCAGAGGTCTGGATGGTGACACTGAATATCTCTTGGACTGAAAACATAATAATACACTTTGAAATTGTAATGATTGAAATGTGTTTGACTGGATTCTTCAACAGCTCCTCAGCTGTAGCATCTTAAAATGTCTCTTTTCCCATGATGCTAGATGGGGTTGCAGTCCTAAAGCTGGCTTTATGGTAAAGAGAGAGAGAGAGAGAGAGAGAGAGAGAGAGGGCTGCCACCCTTTCTCAAGGCTGTCCAGTGTACCCTCAATTCCAAAAAGAAAAGTTTCTGCTGCCTTTAGCATTTCTTGTTCTTTGCAAAGAGCTGGGTGCAGTTGACAAGCTTGATGGTTTTAAGGAAAAGTCTTGGCTTTACTTTTGTGGGTTAAAATCATCAAGCACACATTCCTGGAGAAGATTATCTTTACAGGAAACAGCTTGCCAAATGACTGACTGTGAGACAAGGTTGTATTGTGGCCTCTATACTATTTAACATCAATGCCAATGATATGAGATTACACTACTTCAGGTTGATGGCCAAAATTCATCCTTAGCCAAAGTTAGTCACTTGCTTCATCAAGTGACTAACATACATTGGTCATTATACAATCAAAATAAGAATCAAGACATTTGTTCTTGAATAAACAACTTTTTTCTAAAACAAAATTGGCAATTTGATATAAAGCATTTGGATAATGTTAAAATACATGTGAAAGGGGAGCTAGATAGCCTGAACTTTACCATTATAAATGGCCCAGCAGCTTATTAAAACAAATAATTGACTATCAGTAGAAGAACACAGAAGTAGTCCCAATTCTAATACTCTGGCAATTAAAGTAGTATGTTGTGATTTATTTGCAATGTTTCCTTTCTCCCTTATGGTTCATCTGTTCTGTGCATAAAACTGTCACTCAGTTTCTTCAGGTGTTCAATTTCTTCAAGTCTACCAGAATAATTTCCTTTCAAAGGGATTTTAGAATCTTGTCTGCAAAGATGCTGTGATCCTAATAACAATAAAAATTTTATAACTACAGACTTTGCCTTGGGGCAGTAACTTCAAAGTAAATAGTTTAAAGACCAAATCCTTGCTGTAAAATCAAATCATTCTTTATAGTTTAATTAATATTTAAACCATGTTTTTCACAAATAAAGTATGACTGAACTCCTTATGTAGGAATTACTTTTCAAATTTCCAATACCTATTTTCTGTGTCGGATTATTTTGAAAATTTAAAATATACTTTCATTATACAGACAGTTAGCTCTTATCTAGACATTAATAACGGATAGATAGATAGATAGATAGATAGATAGATAGATAGATAGATAGACAGACAGACAGACAGACAGACAGACAGACAGACAGACAGACAGACAGACAGATATCTTGGTGTATTTGGGTCTTTTCCCATGTAAGATTGAGAGTATCTTGCCGACATTTCGACGAGGTCTCACTCATCATCTTTAGGCTGGTGTTTTCGGCTTTGTGCTAGGACGAACAAAGCGTGGTTGGAGCTGCTGTCTTTCTATATATTGGTGGGGTGTGGAGTGCTGGCTTAGTTGCTGTAAGCGGGATGGTTGGCTGTGTTGTAACATCCTGATTAGTTGATGGGTAGTGGGTGGAGTTGATGGGTTACCATCCTGAGTAGTGGGTGGAGTTGATGGGTTAATATCCTGAGTAGTGGCTGGAGTTTGCAGATTAGTCAGCTGTTTTCTAATGTATATCAGCTGTAAAAAAATATTATTGGGACAAGATCAAAATAGACCACATATAATTAATCAGGAACATCTTGCCTGGGCACTTCAATCATGTATCTATTGTTGTAAACATATTAGTGCATGCAGAGCTATGCATGTCTGATGCTGGCAATTGTTGTTGGGGGCCCCTTAAAAGTTGGGTGGTCCAAAGGCTACAGAAGGTGACTTGATGATGGAAAGTGAGAAGAAAGATGTGAAAGCCATTTTTTTTCCTCCCCAGGCTTAAGTGGCAGTTGAGGCTTTTTTTTCTGTTTTGTTTTTAAACTATGCTAAGCCTGTTAGCCTTACATGACACTTTTAGGATGGTTTTGATTTATAGAAAATTTAATGCTGTTGATTTGTCAATCTCACAAAAGAAAGAGCAGCTTAACAGTAAAAGAAATCAATTGAGGTGGTAGCTTACCCTTTTTTGGGTAAATTGGACAGTTGTAGATTCTTTAGATTGGATTCCTATATTAACAGAAGTTGGATTAAGTAGCTTAAATGATTCTTTTCCAATTCTATGATTCCTGTAAAAAATTCCTCCACTTTTTAAAAATTAAGAGCTTTGAAGTCACCATAGCTGTAGTTTCTTTTAAATTATCTTTGCTTTAGCATGTCACAAAAGTATCACTTTACATTTACATCTATTATTTGTAAAGACTTAGGCCTTCAGTTACAATTTTCACACTTCTCAATGGAAATAAAACAACATCATGCAGAGCAAAAATTGTGCAGTTTTGCAAAATTATTTTAAAGGTTATATTCATCAGTTTAAAGTTCAGATTAACTTTCAGTCAGATGAAGAAATATGTCTTTCTATTTATTAACGTGCTATTATGTTCCAGATTATTTTTAATGAGTGGTTTGTTTTTGGTCAGATGATACTAATGTAGTGTTTTCATCTGATGGGCCAGAATCAGGTAGAAATGCTTAAATTTTTATTTATTTATTTATTTATTAATAGATTTCTATACCGCCCTTCTCCTTACGGACTCAGGGCGGTGTACAGGCATATAAAAGTCATAAAATACAAAAAAGTGATGAAATTTAAAAAACCATTAAATATAAAATTGCCCAATAAATATTATAATTTAATTAAAATTGAAATCAGTATGCTGGATGCAACTGGACCTTAGTGCCATAGATACAACAAGCTCTAGAAGGTTCTTTATGGGTAGTCCTTGATTTAAAACCATTCATTTAGCAACCGTGAAAGTTACAATGACACTGCAAAAAAGTGACTTATCGAGGGGGGCATGGTTAGAGTCACAGCCACACAGCATAAATCTCAGGGCTCCGAAATAAATGCTGAATCCCACCATCATTGGGGGTCCTTGTGATCCAGAGCTGTCCTGGAGGGACAGTGAAGAACCGAAGCACAGGCTGGCATGGATGGGGAAACCTCCATTTCCCCAAAACGTCAATGAAAAGCTCTGGACCAGGCGATGTGGAAGACAGCCAGATGAGCTATCAAAAGCTGGGGCTACTATGTTGAAGAAGTGAGGAACAGCGGAGTGAAACATCTGAGTGAGATACTTTGTTTTGGTCTTGTAAACAAGAATCCTATTTTTTGACCTTGGACAGCGCCAGATAATCATAATAACAGATGTCTGGGAGTTTTGTTTTTGTTAGGAACAATAGTGAAGAGACTTTGAAGTAGAAATCTGAGAGACTTAGTTTTCATATCACTGGCGGTGTTTTGGGGATACTTATCTTTTTAGTTTTGAAGAGAAAAGAATGGCGAAGTTTGGCTGGGGAGTTTATTAATTTTTCTTATTTTTTCCTTTGGAAGTAAATTTTCCCCTTTTAAATTTGTGCTATTAAATTTTCAAATAAGAGATTGGATTATATTTTTTATTCTTATTTTTCTCTTTGATGAGATTTTTTTTAGATTATTTTCTTTTTTCTTCTTTTTGATATACTTTTTTTTACTTTTGGTCCTTGCTATCATATCTAAAAACGGTGTGGCTTATACATCGAATGCAGCCTTTTTTGCTGTTCTGAAGCTCCGCCCCCGTCAGGGATGGGTTCCTAGCGGCGAGGTTCAGGGTGCCACACCGGTAGGAACTCACCCCTGGCCCCCTTGTCCCATTTTTTCGAAAATTGGGCCCGTTTTTCACAAAAATGGGGTGGACAGAGGGTCTGGGAAGCCTGCAGAGAGCTCCTGAGGGCTGGGGGAAGGCAAAAATGCCCCCATATTTGTGAAAAAATGGCCCGTTTTTCGCAAAAAATTGGTGTGTTTTTGCCTTCTAATTACCCCATCTAGCATAACTGGAGGAGGAATTCTGGGAGTTGAAGTCCACTAGTCTTAAATATGTATATTTAATACATATTAAATATATGTATTATATTTAATAATACATATATTAACAGCAGCTAGGATTGTATTTGCGCAAAATTGGAAAGCAGGTATCATTCCTGGAGATGAGCAGATAATTAAGAAAATTTTGGACTGCGCTGAAATGAACAGATTAACAAGGATTCATTGTATTACAAGACTTGGGGGAAGTTTTATAGATGGTTAGAAAATGAATATAATAAAGAAGTTTGAATATAAGTGAATGATGTAACCCAGATGTAACGAAAGAGATGAGGGGATAGGGAAGGGGGAGGAAGAAAATCTTATATTTGAAGTGTATTCATTGACAAACACATAAAGGTAAAGGAAATAGATTAAAGGAATATATATGGAATAAAAAATGAAAAAAATGTAAAACTGTGTAAAAGAATTCAAGGTTGCTGGAATACCATCCCAGAAAAATGGAGAAAGTACAGCAAAGGAAGGAGGAAGGGAAGAGAGGAGTAAGAAGAAGGAAACAAGAAAGAGGAGGAGGAAATAAGAGGGGAGAAGAGAGTTAGGAGAGAAGGCAGGAGGGGAAGTAGGGAAGAGGAGAAGGAGAGAGCGAAGGGGAAGTAGGTTTAGAAAGAGGAAGAGGAAGGGAAGGTAGGAAGAAAGAGAAGGAAGGCTGTATGAAATAGTAAGGGAGGATGGTAAAAAAGCAACCTTGAACTAATAAAGCAGTAAGATAAATATAGAATATATGTGTAAAGATTTTGTAAAAGAATGAAATGAGGAATGAGATGATAACTATGTGAAATGTCTGGATGGGAATAAAAATTTAAAAAAACTTTTTCAACATTATGACTGGTCTTCACGGTTACATTGGTTGCAATGTCACCGTGGGCATGTGATTGTAAACCAAGTGCCTGACTCTCAATTGGGATCTTGCAGCATTTTCTAGTTATGTGATCGCCATTTGAAACCTTCTTTGCTGCCATCCTACAAGCAGTGGAGAAGTCAGCAGGTGGTTGTAAATTGTTACCATATGACATCCTTACTTAATGATCCATGGTGATTTGCTTAACAATAGCAACCAGAAATGCTGGGATTTCTGTCCAATATGACATTAAAATTTATAACCACGTTGCTTTACAATGGAAATTCTGGTCTCAGTTACCATCATAAAGTAAGGACAACCCATATTCACTATTTTTCACCTAATTGGTTTTTACTGCCAATTTTTTCATTTGTCTAGTCACATCCATCTTTTTATCCTATATAATATACACTTCTATATATTATATGGTTTTCTTGGGACTAGTTTTTAAATAATAATTTTATTAATCATTACATTTAAAAAGATAAAAGCTAATACAAAATACAAAAGAAAAAGTAGAAAGTTCAGAAAAGAAGAAAAATAGAAAATAATAAATAATAACATAGTAAAGAAAAAGAAAATACATATAAGGTACATTCCATACCTCAGGAATAGAATTCATGGCCAACTGAGATCTAGTCTACAATGCCTTCCTCACATTTTAAAATATACTTCTAAAGTAACTTATATTAGCATTTATTTACTTGAATGAAATTTGTCAATTAACACTCCTATAGATTTTTCACCCCATTCTTGTTTTATTAAACCATGGATCAGTGAAAACAGCCTTGCTCTCATGTAGTGTCTACCTTTCTCCTTAGCATTTTATTATTATGATACAGATATTAACACATATGATTAAAAAAGGGCTAGTTATGCTAAAAGATTAGACACCCATGAAGTAATTCTATTAAAAAAACAAAAGCAAAAGTAACCATGGGAAAAATGTGATGGCTTCCCCAACATGGCTATTGTTAAGAAAATAATGGAAACTGAGATTTATGCACCTAGAAAGTACTGAAGCTGGGGACAGTTGTTAAACAATGGTTTGATTGAAGATAGAATCATGTTTTGGGGTGGGGGATTTTTGCATACACAAAATTGTCATTTTTTTCATCCAACTAAAATGTGATCTTGATGGAATAACTTACCAAGTAGGGCCAGCCCAAGAGATATGATTGTCTATAGCAAAGGATGAGATACCATCTTGTCATTCATGTGCCAGAAGATGGACAATTAAATCTTACTTTGGTAATATTAGTCTGGTAATATTATCTGGTAATAGAATGGTGTCCTTCAGGAAATTTGGGAGCAGCAAATTAGAGATGCCATACCAGGCTATGGGTCAATAAGAGTCTAGTCATTCCACCACTTGCTGTTGCCTCCTATGTGCTGTAACTGCTATTTCAGGCAGCCATCTCACTAGCTGTAACAGTAGGAACACACATGAACACACACACACACACACATAGACACACACACAAACATATAGTATATATATATACTTTTATACTATATATAGTTATATAAATTATATATACATATAATTATGTATATAATGTTGCTAATATAGAAAAGTGCTTTGCAAAATTAATAAGGAATATTTTATTTTAAATATAAAACAATAAAGTACACCACTAGACTACAGCCTTATTTGTACTGCAGCAGTAGATGCATTTGAATGACAGAAATGCATTTGGTGACTGGGGAGAATACATTTAAAGAACTGTAGTAATATAGAGCAGGGAAGATGAGAGACACAGCTCTTGATGTGTTTACCTCCTCTACTGATGGGATATTGACTTTTCCCACCAGGTTGGTTAGAAAGGGGACTATTTGCGCTGCCACACAGCAGAGTAAGAATGGCAACCAGCATCGTTCTATGCTCTCCTTAGTAAAAGACAATTGTGACCATTGTGTAGCACACAGTCAGTCAATACTTTCAAACTACCATACCATTCAACTTGGAGATGCATATAAGAACTCCTTTTTTTCCTAAATAAATTTAAATCAATAAAATAGTTTATCCCTTTTGAGAACAGTGTTGTTACATGATGGAAATTGCTTGTGGAACATTCAGATATATGGACAGAACACAATTTTATACCAACTGCTATTATACCCTTTACATTTGTGTCAGAAAAAATCCAAACAGTCTTTTACAACATCAAAACAAGATATATACTATGCAATATTCTCACACAAAGAGCTCCCTAAAGATTTCCTAACTTTTAAATACAAAATACACACATAATTAAGTTTTAAACTGAATGATATAAAATGATATAAAAGAAAAACAATTTAAATTAAACATTTATCAATTGGTATTTTAATAATTGAAGATAATGTGGAATTTATAAAATATATTAGCATTCTTCTAAATATTTTCATTTAGTTTTTCATTATTGAAATAATGCACAAATAAATATAGAAGCCTTTTTTGGCTTGCTTTCACTTGTATGGGAGATTTTTATGGACACTTAGTCTTTCCATGTTAAATTATTAGTGAGCAAAGCTGCTAATTTATTGTCTCAAATATTACTTGATTTTTGTTAATTCTAAAACTGTGGAGAATTTTAGCAATGGATGATTTTTCATTTAGAAATTGCTAGGTTGGTATATACAGTTCTTATTCAATTATTCTTGTGTGTTCAGGAGTCAGTTCATCATTCTTATTTAGTTAGCTTTTTATTTGAAGAATATGCTAAATTATAAACCATTAGAAGCTGATTAAATCCCCTACATTATTGTATTTAATTATATCAAACGCAGGAATACTAGCAGTAGACTTTGTCCTAAATACCTGTGTTAAATCTATTTCTATGCAAAGATAGCAAACAACAGTCAGTCATAATTGATTTTGTCAGATGTTATACAATCAGTCATAATTGTCTCTGTCTAGAGGTGTGTCAATTTACAGTAAGTTAAATAAATATTCTGTCAATTATGAAATCAGTTAAGACAAGTCTTTTTTTAAATTACAGATTCCCCACTTTGCAACATACAGCATCCTTATCCATGATGATAGCTTTTATCATTTTTACTATACCAATATAAAAGAGGAAAAATTAACAGCATTACAACCTCCCTCCAAATATCTATTTAATATCAGTGATGATTAAAAAGTAGCAAGAGTAATGTTAATTTATGATGTTAATACAAATGTGTTCTAAAATATAGTAATCCCAGTATCATTATCATAAATACAGGTCACTAAACTCTTCTATTGTACATAACTCTACAGACATATGTGAACTATATAGTGCACTAATTTTAATTCAGTTAATTTACACATTACATGCATAAGATGTATGCAAGGAAAGCTACAGTCAATATTTGGACACTAAAGCTCTTATTATTTCCACAAAAATCCCTCAACAAATTTTTCATCACATCCCAACTTTTGTTTTATATATTATTCTGATAGCGAGCACCATTTCTTCTGTTTAGTAAGAATCTGACACATTTAAATACCTAATCATTCTTCTATTCTGTTAGATTTTTTGGACACCAAAATATATTTAATATATGAAAATTATCTCTCTTTTACCAACGAAGAAAACCCTTCAAAAAAAGACCATTGATACTATCACTGTTAGCTGTTGAAGTCCACCACCATTATTCTACAGAGTCTCTTTTGCTTAAAAATAATTATCCTTACTTTCCTTGTTTTGTTACTAAAACATAGCTACTAGGCTGAATAAAAAATAGGGTCTGAGTGCTTTATTACAGTAATCTCACAAATATTTAGAAGTGTGATTATAAGTCCATTTATTTTTGGTCTAATTCAGATTCAAATCAACATGGAGAGCTATTTTCCTTTGCTGCATCCAGTGCTATGGAACAGAGTTGTTGCAGATGTGAGTGAGGAGGCCTGGCCGAGAAAGCTGGCTACTTATAAGAGAATAAAGAATATTGTGGCGGGGTGGGAAAATATTGTAGGGAGGTATCAGAGGGTGCAAATAGTGCTTTATCATATTTTATAAGAGCAAAGTTATCCTGAAAGTGATAAATTTATTTCAATAGGATGAATGATTGTATCAGGGGTTGGGCAAAAAGCTGTTTAGTATTTCTAACTCCAAAAGAAATTGCACATGCCCCCTTGCTGTGGATATAAAATACTGTCAGCATATTGGTCAGGATTTATTTTATTTATTTTGGGGAGTGTGTATATACATGGGGTGGGGGGAGAGAAACATTCTGCAGGATCATTAAGCACTGTTGTATAAATAAAGTTAGAAGATCAAACAAAAAAGGGGCCTCAGGTTAAATGCTGGAAGACAAGCTTAAATAAAGTTCTGCAAAAAAAAAAAAAAAGCAAGACATGCTGTAATTCCAAGAACCTATTACTTCAGACAATTTACTTCAAAAAATAAAATCAGAATGGTAAATGATTACCCCAAAGCAATCATGTCATCATCACTGAAAGATGGAATAAAATAATTTTTTGTGAAGTGGCTGAATGAGAGCAACTTAAAAGCCACGGAGCCTGTCAGAAGCACATTATTTCTTTTTACACCCCGTTTCCCAATTCATCTCAGTGCTGCTGACTAACCTTGGCTCCCAGCAGGTGGAGCATTTAAAATAAATAGCATTTCCTACAAAATGCGCTCCAACTGCCCCATGACAGACGCTTCCAATTCCTGGCCAGCCACTGGATCAGCTTCAGCGGTATCTAACAAGGTGTAAATACAATAACAAGCATGTAATTAAGTGAACATGATGAAGTTAATGGAGATAATTCATTCCATTTTGGGCTTATGAATATTCTATTAGATGTTATCAGGCAGCTGGAATAGCTGTTAATTTAATCATCATTCAGACCAGCAAAATGTTCTTTGTGCGAGTATAATTGCAGAGAATGAATAATTGATTTGACAATTGTACCAGTGGATTTCAAACAGTTCTGTGCGCTCTCGGAGCAGGAAGGGAGGAGAACTGGAATACTCAAAGCAGTGAAGAGGTGGCAGAGAAGCCAGCCTGTAAATTGAACATTATCAGGACATTATCAAGACACAGATAAAGGACAATTTTTATTTTATCAATGCAACACAATTACATTACAGAGCGCTAGTAATCACTCTGCCCACACTTTAAAAAGGGAAATAAATTACTCTTCATGTAAAAGGACAAAAAATAAATATCAAAACCATTTAGAAACCATTGATATTGGATGTTTAATTTTTTGCATTATATTTCATTATAGAAAATATCAAACTGTGCTTGAAATTGCTGCACATTTAACTCTGTTACCTGCAATCAAATACACAGATTGTATTTTATAAGTTTACAGAAAATTACAGAATGTTCTCTGAATTACAATTATTTATTTCAATTTTTAAAGAACTTATATCTATATAGTTAAAATATATTTATTTTAATATATAAAGTACAACATATCTAAAGCATTTATATTTCATATGAACAGAATGTGTATGAATCTGTGTTTGTCTATACACTCATACAAACCTACACACATATATAAACATTGACATTTTATGGCTTTTATTTCCTTGAGTAGCAAAACAGGAAATATTTACAATATCATCAAGAGAGGCAATTATTATCACAAAATTTGCTTTCAAACAGTCAAGGCCCAGATCTATCAGGCAATACTAATATATACTCACTCTTTCTCTTTAAATGTACCTAATATGGGGAGACTTTTAATGCCCTCAAATATGTTACAACAAATAGGAAAAATGCAACATTTCTGTACCTTTGCTAAATCTATTGAATAAGAGGCATGTAAACCATTGGATATCTGTGTCCAAGGTACAGGGAAATTTAGTGCACAATGCACATAGTGAAACCAATAAAGTCTTCAACTCTTATTGTCTGAAAGCTTTAACAGATCCAAAGGAAATTCTGAAATTCCTACTACTACACCTCTAAGGAAAAGAGGTGTGCTGAGTCCCAGAGATATATGCTCTCAATTGCATAGGTAGTCTAGAACAGAGCACACTTCTCACAGTATAGGATTGCTTAATGTTCTTCCCACTGATCCTTCAGCAACTTGCAAAGCCATTATCTGCTAACCAGGTTAGATATGTTCAAAGTTTAAGCTTTAGTATATAACTCAGTAAAGTAAAATTAATGTTTAGATGTTGCAATATTTACATTTTTCATCAATTATATAAAACAAGATATTTGTGACATTTAGAAATAAGTAAAAATTATATACTGATAATTAGAATTTTCTTTTAAAAATTCTGAAAATCTTAACTGAAAATTCATACTACTAGACAATGTCTGAATTTTTCTGTATTATCATTTTTGATACAGAAATTACAGGTGTTCTCCTCTAATCTTGGATAGCTTAATACTCTCCAGGTATGTTAGATCTATCACCCTATAATTTCCAGTAGTTATAGTACATGTTTTTATTCTTTGTTGCTAATTATTAAAGTTCCAATCACATTTCTAACATCTGTAATGTATAAATAGCACGGATTCGAGTGAAAAGTAGCAAAAAAGGGGGAAAACCCTAATATATCATTTCTCTTAAATGGCTTTTGGAATGACCCTCATACATATCTATTCTTTAAAATATTTCCTTAAAATCTCATTGAAGTCTCTTTCCTCTCACGCTTACTTACTTTCATTACTTGGATAGATCCATATTATTTTCTTGGTAATAATATTGAAATGCTAGTGCCTTCTTCCAGATTTTGTAAAAATCAACTATGCTATCTACAAACTGGGATTACTTGTTGTTGACCAAGATTCAAGTACTAATCCTGTCCAATTAACTTTGTCTAGGAGTGGCCATCTCTGTGATTTTTTTTCACTTAATGTTTTTAGCTTAAGATGGATTGCCAGTTACATGGCAAATATAAGGGTTAGCATATACAAATTATAGAGATAACATTAGAAACTTTATTGATATGCCTGGCATATCTGAAACACAAGAATAAAGATATTATTAACCCAGATATAGATGCTATTGAAGATTCAACCATAATATCAGGTGTATGTTAGAATTTGTAAGGATCACCTAATATGTTTTAGTAAGTGTATTTATAACTTAATTACTGTATTTTTCGGAGTATAAGATGCACCTTTTTACCCCCCCAAAAGAGCGTGAAAACTTGGTTGTGTCTTATGCAGCCCCACCCAGCCATCCCCACTCTTTGGTCTCTGCCTGCCAGCCATTTACCTCCTTGCAAGCAAACTGCAGTAGAACCTGATTAACACAAGCTACTGATTATCTGTCTCCTGACACTCAGCTGATTGATTGAAGTTGCCAGCAAGCCCACCTGCTAAAACTGAAAGTGAAACTAAAGCAGCACGGAGGCAAATTGCTAATTAGACTGCTGAAACTGGCTGTTTGTTTTTTGCTGCAAGGAGGTAAGTCAATAATTATAAATGCCTATAGAATGTTCAA
>JANHGD010009139.1:180883-196280 GCA_027560375.1 Imantodes cenchoa | reverse complement strand
CAGCATCTCCATAAAGCTCATCTGCGGAAGGAAGCATGAAGTGCTCCAAAATCTCCTGGTAGACTGCCCACACTGCCAAAAGGACCAAAACCTGGTTCAATGACCGTGGGATTACTATCGGACTAATTTATCTTCTCATCAAGCTGGTGAAGAATGCTCTCAATATTTATGATTGGTTAGGAGCAAACACAAACTTTCATTTAAACAAATACCAGAACTATAGGTTGTTATATTCCAATCTTTAAAACTTTGTTATGCAATAAATTAATAGGTCTATTCTGCTTTGCTTCACATCAAGACCAATATCTCATTTTTTTGCCTTAATCTGCAATAAAGGACTAAGTATCTAAACACATTGAAACAATAAAAAAGAATGGAATACAAGCCAAAATAGCTACCACATTCTGATAAAGTAAGCCAACAATTACCAGCAATTTTATTTTACTGCTATAGGACAATGCCAGAGCAGTTAAAAATGGCTCCATGCAAACATCAAAAGAAAATGTACTTAAAATGACTATATATGAAAAATTATATTTTTGGGGGGGGAATCAGTGTGAATACACACACACACATATATACATCTTTCTCTCTCTTTCCATCCATCCATCCCTCCATCACCTCTAGAACTATATCCAAGGCTATTCTGCAAAATATTCTTCTATTCATCCCACCCAAAGCAACATTCTTGGGCTGTAATAAGTCACAACTAAGTATAGTACCTTCCTTCAAGAATAATTTTGCTTTGTCTATCAGTTGTCAACAAAAGCAAAGAACTTACAGTATATGGTCCAGCCATTTAATGTACATGTAAGAGAATCTTAATAAAATACAAACACTGTAAAAAAGAAAAAGGAAATGATATTTTCATGACTTGTGCAATTCCATGCTTACTATGAATATGATATGTCAAGTTTTGTGAGTCTCCATGGCATTTGCAAAATAGTTTCAGACTGTTTAAAAATGTACAAGTGAAAATCTAGGCAATCTATATCAGCAGAACAAGTAGTTTGTTAGTTTGTATGTGTGTGTGTGTATAAAATATGAAAATAAAAAAGAGATGTTAAAGGTTAGCAGACAGGCAACATTGCCAATCAATAATGTAAAAATATTTAACTGAATATTTTAAAAATGACTAAAAGTTAACAATCATTTTATAAGGAGATAGCTTAAATAACATGGAAAAACATGTTGAAAATCTCAGCAGTGACTATCTCAAAACCAGTAAAAAGAGTTTAAAAGCATTTCCAAGCAATGTTTGTTCTTTTAAGTTTAATTATTTTCTCTTTGAGAATGGTGCTAATGAAATTGAAGATCTTTCATGGTTTTGAAGGGCAGTTTGAATAATCTGTAAACAAGACTAAAGGTACCCAAGTGAGCTGACTGAGCCAAGGGGTTGCTAGGTGATATAGAATGAAAACCTACCAACTTGAGAAGGGTAATTTTGCTTTCATTCTGCTTTCACAAGCTTCTCCCAAATTTCAGTCATTACTTTTCAGGTGACTATGACAATATCTTATTTGCTCTTGAATAATCTTTATTTAAGAAATGTAAATTAAAATTGGAAAAGAAAGGGCTAATTGAAAAACTAGTAGAAATCTAACACCAATAATTTCTGTTAAAAGGGAAAATATGTTGTCCTCGTATATCTACAAATGTTCACTATATCTTCTATTTTTCCATTCTCTCTACTCCAAAAACTTGTGATTTTTTTCAAGTATCTGATCAGAGATTGTCCAGTAAGAGCACTTTATTAGATCATCAGTGAAAGGGTTTCAAAAGCACTGAAAGCAATGGTCTCAAATGCAGTACATCATTTTAGCAGACCACAGACTAATAGTAAACTGTAGATACTGCTGAGAACTTTCCATGCACTAAACTCTTGAAAAAGCACCATCTTCAGCTTAAATGCAGCTGCCTCTTTCAATGCTGCAAATGGGTAAATTTGACAAAAAAGCCACTATTAAGCCTACATGAAAAGCTCAAGACAACATCCTTTCAATGCTTTGTACTTCAGTAATCAGATGTACTTACTCACCCCCTCCCCCAAACCCGATCAAGAACTATTTCTGAATGGTAGGAAATAATTCCACTTTGTACATCTTTTAGTTAATCAAGACTTTCTATTCAGCAATTTGACCTTTTGTTCAAAACAGGATTATCAGTTTTTTCGCCAGTTACCAAGGGCGACTCGCATGGTGAACATAATTGCAATAATTTGCAAAACACCATGGCAACCCACATTACAACTAGGTAAATACTGGTCTTTTGTGCTACATTGTTATTTTCAGAGATGCTGAAGTCAAAGAACAAATGACAAATGAACACAAAATTTATATTTGCTTTGTCTCAAAAGAGAAGAAAATTGATAACAAGAATTGAGGGGAAACCAACTACAGCTGTAATTTCTAACTTGATTAATTAGGATGGTAACAGTTCTTAACAGTATATTCAACAAACAGCCCTGACTTAGTCTCTCCACCCACTTCGCTCCCTCACTATGCTCTACCACTATCCCCCACTCCAGACATTTTTTCCCCTTCTGCTAGGAGAACCAACCAGCCCCATTTGCTCTTTTCTTCATCTTAATAGAATCCTTAATTACACAATATTGTCCTCCAGCTCTTCACTGAAAACTGAGTGCAGGAGAATACAAGTGCCAAAACAGCCAGGGTAGCTATAGCAGTCTTGTCTACTTTTTTTGGACACAACAGGCCTAATGATGAGGTAGTATTTTTCTGGTATTAGCAGCTGTTCTGCTGTAGACAATTAAACACAAACTACTTAGCATTTTAGAAAACTGCTTCTTGTACTGGTTAGGTAAGTATGCTCACTAAAATGAATTTAAAATTTAAATGCCAAAACACAGGAAACCTCTACATACCCTGAAATTGCCATTTTAGGCCTAAAATACTATGTGTACAGTTTATCAGTGCTAAACAACAATCAGATATAACACATGCTTGGTTAATATTGGCCAGACCTATCCTTTGATTTGGCAAAAAAGAACAAAAGATAACTCTGTTTATATAATTATTTCTGCAATTTAATGCAATATATTATAATAACCTAATGTGACAAATTAGGGAAACAGGTAAAATGCCAAGGTGAGTTCATTTAGACACTTATTTTTATGGGACGAAGTGGCTACTCAAGATGCATAGGTCAAGCCTTTGAGATAAACAAGAAATTAACATACTAGTGTTAAGAATAAAAGAACATAGAAAATGATTAACTTTGTAATTAAAACTCAGTACAACAAGGATTTTAAAGTGTGGGAATATTTTTTCTTGCTTTGTTTCCTTACCTGTCCTAACTTACTTATTTACAATCAACATCCATTCCAGTCTTCATGTTCTGGAAATTCTCAGAATTAAAAAAAATAAAAAACACCACACAAAACATAGTACTTTTCCTTTCACCAGCCCTGTACCTAAGAAGCTCAATATTTAGGCTAAAGAAACTTGTAAGATCAGATGAAAAAAGTCAATTTAGAGTCAAGATAAGAAGTATTGTTCATAAGCTTTCCTCAGCTAACAATTGAAGAGTAGTGTGGGAGTTGGTGCCTAGAAGCTACTTTTTGTAACAAGAAATATTCCATAACAATGAAGTGTACAGTTCTATCACCTTGGGCTATTTTTACAGAAGTTGGGGAAACTATCACTTATCCTACCATGTTTCCCCAAAAACAAGACCCAACCAGAAAATAAGCCCTAGCATGATTTTTCAGGACACTCGTAATATAAGCCCTACCCCCAAATAAAGTCTCAGTTAAGGTTGTTAGCCAGATGGACACATTTAGTACTATATTTCCCTGAAAATAAGACCTAACTGGAAAATAAGCCCTAATGTGTCTTTTGGAGTAAAAATTAATATAAGACCTAGTCTTATTTTCAGGAAAATACAGAAATGCTATAATTATTGTACAAAGACTGATGTTCTCACTGATAGAGAAATTGCTAACATTTTTTCTCCTCAATCCATCAAAATATGGGTTCTAAGGATCTCTCAGATAAATATACCATTTTAATATATATAGGAGCAAAATATAAAGTTCAAGATTCTGAGGCTTTTGTACAGTTTTCATTAAAAAGAATCCTGCTTACACACATAAACATTCAAAGTGTTGAAGCAGCTGTGTGTTTTGGAAGCCTTAATAGGGCTTCTTCAGGAGCTTTTCCTATATGTGCATGCACGTATAGACATTTGTATTGGACACATAAGTAAAGAGGAAAAGTTGTACATACATTCCGTGTGTGTGTGTGTGCAGTCTTTGTTTAGGACCAGGAGCTCTGTTGTTAAAGTGGTCACTAAGTGAGAAATCACATCACTTGATTTCAATTCTTTCTTTTTGTCTACTCCTCCCTTTGGACATTCTGACACCGGGATAGCCAGTTCAAAACTGACAATGGGAATCAATTTCACACTTTCTGCTTTTATTTGCCTCCTAACCACTTTCCCACCTTTTGGAATGCTCACCCAAGCAATGCAATAATAGTAAGAAGAGAATTAATGTTTGTACTTATATTCAATAGAATGGATTACAAGAAATCCAGGTGCACAGTGGGGAATGCACATTGAAACTAATGTAGTGGCAGTGTTGGCTGCTGGCACAACTGCGTTACTTTCAATGTGTATTCACCATTGTGTGCCTGCTTACGCTCTTATAATCCCTTTCTCATATTTTTTGCTATGCAAAAAGGAAACAGCAGGTGAGGAATAGGACAATATGTATTGACTCTAATGGAGATCACTTTACTAAGTGGATGCTGTGAAGGTTCTAAATACAGGCATTGGTTTTAAATACTTTTCAGCACCATCATAAGTTAAGAGGGTTGCTGAACAAGGAAGTAAAATATCTGGGAAGACTCCCAAAGCAGCTCCAGAATCTTCTAGGAAACCAGCTGTGTGAAGAGAATCACTTTGTGAAGAGTGCCTTATACAACTCTAATATCTATAGTACTCTCTTATGTGCAATTAAACATGTTTTCTATCACATGTGCATAGAACTCTATGTCAGCAAAATGCACGCAGTTGTCTTTGCAGAAGGGATATTTGTGTATGACAGAAACTACATAAATTTGGGTTTTAACAATAACTATCACAAAGGCCACAAGGTACTCCAAAATTTTTACAGAAGTGACCACACCGCCTTTATAATTATTTTTTTTTCTTTAAAACAGTCTTGAACAGTCACTCCTTTCTTTCCAACATACAAAAAAGACAGCATTGAGCCTAGCCATTAGCAAATTAAAATGGACTTGAACTGGATACTTTCAGCCAGAGGATCATTGTTTATTATTCAAGGCATGAAAAACAAAGAAAGAAAAGTGTGTGTTTTATAATTAGGCAAGAACAGTACTTGGTTACAGCACAATCAATGAATGAATAATATCAATTAGACTTCATAAATAGCCTTTAATAAGAGAATTAACCAAGTTTACATTCCAACCACTCTTCAGAAGAAGAGGTTGATGAATTTTATGATCTAGTTCAAGTTAAAAATGGCATAATATGCATACTGGAAATATTAAGGAGGAGAATGTAATTAGATTATATGTTTAGGAAGCCAAAATAATCAATTTCTGCTACTCCAATTATTTCTTCACAGGTAACACCACCTTCAGACAATCAAAGGACCATCTTTATATGTGGACATCATCAAATGGAGAACATAGAAATCAAATTGATTATATTATTACTAAAAGGAAGTGGAGGAATCTAGTTATATCATCAAACTAGTTATACGCATTTACAAATTTAAGTTAAAAAATAATAAAGCGAACCAACTTCCACACAATTATTTAATTTTATTTATTTTTCACATTTTTGAACTGGCCATCTCTGTCAAAGAGGAACTCTTAATCTGGAGCATATCAAGAGTATACCAAGAGTCATGGTGGCACAGTGATTAGATTGCAGTAGTGCAGGGTAACTCACTACTAACTCCAGGAGTTCGATTCTGAGTGGCTCAAGGTTGACTCAGCCTTCCAAGGTTAGTAAAATGAGGAACCAGATTGTTGGGGGCAATATGCTGACTGTAAACCATTTAAAGACGACTGTAAAGCACTATCAAGCATTATATAAAACTAAGTGGCATTGCTATTGCTATATACTCAACATATTAAAGAGGGATCACTTTAAAGTCCTGGACCTCATTGATAGAAAACCAGAGAAACTGTGAAATGAACTTAACAAAGATTTTAAGGATGAATGTGAAGAAGGAACAAATAATAACCAATTTGAATAACAACGATCAAAACTAGAAAGTGTATACTGAGATACTGGATAGTAAATATGCCAGCTTCTCAGATCCCTTAGAAGACATTACCTTTTTACAGTAACTTCTAGCACTAAAAGATAAAGTTAGATCAGGACTCCAGTCAATTCCAGATCAAAAGACTACAGGAAGTGACAGAATATTGACAGAAATTTGGCAAGCAACAAGAAGAATCAGTAAAGTTCCTAATCAAGCTATATCACAAATAAGGTTGTAGAGAAAGTGGTGGCGCTCCAACTCCTACGACTCTTGGAGGAAACCGATTATCTGGACCCTTTCTAATCGGGCTTCAGACCCGGCTTCAGCATGGAAACCGCCTTGGACACGCTGATGGATGATCTCTGGCGAGCCCGGGATGGAGATAACTCCTTCATCCTGGTGCTACTTGACCTCTCAGCTGCGTTCGGTACCATTGATCATGGTATCCTTCTGCGCCGCTTAAGGGAGTTGGGAGTGGGAGGCACCATTCTACGGTGGTTCTCCTCCTATCTCTCTGACTGGTCGCAATCAGTGTTGATAGGGGGACAGAGGTCGACCCCTAGGCCCCTTACATGTGGGGTGCCTCAGGGGTCGGTCCTCTCTCCCCTTTTGTTTAACATCTACATGAAGCTGCTGGGTGAGATCATCCAAAGACACGGGGTGAGATACCAGCAATATGCTGATGATACCCAGTTGTACATCTCCACCCCGCGTCAAATCAGCAAGGTAGTCGACGTGATGTGCCAGTGTCTGGACGATGTGAGGGTCTGGATGAGGGTCAATAGGCTCAAATTAAACCTGGACAAGACTGAATGGCTGTGGATGCTCCCTCCTAAGGATTCCAACGACTGTCCATCTTTGTCTCTGGGAGGAGAGAAATTAATCCCCTCAGAGCGGGCTCACAATTTGGGTGTCCTCCTAGATCCACAGCTTAAATTGGACCAATATCTGACAGCTGTGGCTAGGGGGACCTTTGCACAAGTTCATCTTGTGCACTGTCCGGAGAAATCTTATCTCCGATATAAAAAACAAATAGAGGTTGATGGATTGATAGCTTGAATACTCCCATGCCAGTAAAAACACTTGAAATAGAACTTCGAAAATGACTATTGATTTAATTCAAATAATAATAGAAAGAGACAGGAAAAAGGCATTCTTACCAGGATCAAGGGAAAGGAAGAAAAAAAAAAGTGGGCGGTGCAAGATTACATACATGCGTAGAAGAGAAGAGAATCACAGGATACTGTTTACATAATGAAACACCTGCATGATAAGAGTCAGGAATACAATGATGTAATGAAACAAGCAATGAGTAAATGAGGTGAAATGAATGAAATGAAACCTGGCAATACCATGCCAGGATAATGTCTCTGTCCAGGTCAGCTGGCAACTCAAAAATAAACGCAGTGACATGCACCAATTGCAGCCCTACTTGGACCGGGAGGCACTACTCACATGCCCTTGTCACCTCACAGCTTGATTATTGCAATGCGCTCTACATGGGGCTACCCTTGAAAAATGTTCGGAGACTACAATTGGTGCAAAATGCAGCTGCGCATGCAGTTGTGGGTGCACCAAGGTACACCCACACCACTCCCATCTTACACGAGCTGCATTGGCTGCCCATCGGTCTCTGGGCACAATTCAAGGTGTTGGTTATTACCTTTAAAGCCCTACATGGCTCAGGATCAGAACATTTACGGGATCGCTTTCTTCCGCATACTTCCCTGCGACCGGTAAGATCCCACAGGGAGGGCCTCCTCAAAGTCCCATCAACCAAGCAATGTCGACTGACAGGACCGTGGGCGAGGGCCTTCTCTGTGGTGGCTCCGGCTCTCTGGAACCAACTACCCCCGGAGAGCCGAACAACCCCCACCCTCCTGGCCTCAGAAAGACCGTTTTAACCTTCTCTCCTTCCCATTCCTACTTCCTCTAGCTCCCTCTTCTCCTTCCCTAAACAGCCATTCTGTTCCTGGGTAGCAGGCTGGCAACATTCTATCATTAAGTTTTTCCCTTAAAAAACCAAAAACCAAAAACAACCTAAATCTTTCTTCCTTGTTTCCATATCTTCTAGGTATATATTTATAACATCATACTATTTCCTCCTCCTAAGGAGGGTAGAAGCATCTAATTTTGCCTTCTGGGAGTTATCGTGCTTAATCTTATTATAAACCCCAAATTTAATGCTTGTAGGTTATTTCTCAAAGGTAATCATTTTTTCTAATTCTTAATTTTTGGCCATTTTGCTTTGTCTTCTTTCTTTAATTTAAAAATTCTTTGAGTTTTTATCTCCTCTTTCCCATAACTGAAAGTTCTAGCTAAGTCTCTGAAAACAATAAGTCAAATTTTTCATATTTTTTCATCCACTACATTTCTGTTTTACATTTATATAATTATATAGCAACCAAGTTCTACCACATACTCTGTTTTTCAAATATTGTAATTTTCTTGTTCATCTCGTGTTAATATTAATCTAACCTCATCCATCAATTAATTCAATCTTTACCTATATACGCTTTAATCTCATATATAATAAAAAACCATCATGTTAAAATTTAAGTGTCTCTATAACCTCATTCAATTCAATTTTATCTCATATGAATATTAATTAGTTTCTTCATCTTTTCATCTCATTATCCATCTTTCTCATCATAAGTTTATTCTCATATTTAATTACAATAACATCAGGTAAAGAGTTAAGTAATCTATAACCTGCTCTTCTTATTGCTTTTAATCCATTCAAAACCAATTCATTATCTCCAGAAGGTAAAAAGAGCAAATACAATCTCTTCTGTTACAATTAA
Organism: Imantodes cenchoa; assembly: GCA_027560375.1. Lineage (NCBI taxonomy): Eukaryota > Metazoa > Chordata > Lepidosauria > Squamata > Dipsadidae > Imantodes > Imantodes cenchoa. Next base: position 187,217 of record JANHGD010009139.1, on the reverse strand, counting down.
TTTAGATATAGTTATTTATGCATCTTAAATAGGTCTTAACCTACTATATATCTAAAAAAAAGATACATATATTAAAAAAACAATGTTAAGAAAGAAAAGTAAAGCCTTACATATACCTCCAAAGTAGGGTTCAAGTGTAAAATTATATTCATTAATCACAACACAAGTGAAGTAGCTCTAAAAATAATCTTTTACCCCTTATCCATTCTCCTTTAAGTTCTTATCTATTTCTTTTTTGTATCTATTTCTTTTCCATTCCCATTTCTCCTTTTTATACCTTTTTTCTTTCTTCTCTTAATTCTCTTTTCCCCTTATTATAAGTCCCCCGTATCTCCTTTCTTTCTCAATATATTATTTCTTTTGTTTTTTTATCACCAAATAGTCATTGAAAACAGTGTTCTCATCAACATCCACCTCCTTGTTAGTCTGGATCTTCTTTTCGAATTTCATCCCCTTTCCGGAACAGAAGGATATTCCATTATTATGTGTCCCAATGTTATCCTCGTTCTCCCTTTCTTCTTCTGAATTTCTCTTGTTCGTCTTCTTATTTTCTTCTTCCTCTTTCTCCTCCTGCTCTCTCTTCTCCTCTTTTTCTATAATCAAATTCCCCCATGTTTTTATCATCAAATCGGTTTTTCACAAAGTTCATCAGTCCCTCAGTCTCAGTATTCCTCATATTTTTAAATCACAGTTCAAGTCTAACACAGTGTTTAATACTCCAGCTCTTTGATCCGTTCACCTGCTAACATTTGTAAATCCACGTCCTCTCGCGCTAGATTGGCTCCGCCTTTGTTTCAGTTCGGCTCGCTCGATTCTGCCATTTTAAAAGCAATTATGCAGTATGAATTAATTCTTTCAGTTCTCCTTAAAATCTTTGATCTGTAATCATTAAATACAAACATGTTCTTCATTAATCTTCCTCCCAAATGAACTTTTATTACGTTTCAATATGAATCAAAAAGACAGTTTTCTCATATAGTATCCTCGGGCTTATACAGCTGCTTAATTACTTTTCGGACCTCCTGTTTCCCTTTGTTATATCAACTTAATCTTAATGTCTTTTCTGGCCTTCAACTCACCAGTATTCCCTTCTTTCTCCTCCTTCTCTCCAGTACACCACTTTAGGATTTTTCTCCCCAGATGGCTCCAAATTTGCTTGAAGTAAAATCCTTTCCTTGTGACCGCCACGGGTAGGGTGACATCTCGGGTCGCTCTCTACGCCGTAGGCCGAGGGGCTTTGAATTGGGTCCCCTGGGGGATTTGCCATTCCCCCAGTTCGCCAGTCGGTGCCTCATTCTTCACCACCCTATGTCTGGGTAGTTCCGACTTGGTTTGTCAGAACCAAGTCTCTGTATGACGCAGGTTTCGGAGACCCCCTGTGGAGCACAGAGAGATACCATTCCGCTGCAGCGTCGGCCACGTCTTCCTCCCCTTGTACATATATTGTAAGACGCCCAGAGTCCCTGCGGAGTTGGGCAGCATATAAGCGCAAATAATAAATAAATAAATAAATAAATAAATAAATAAATATAGAAAATAATGGTGGCCAACAGATTTGAAGAGGTCAATCTTACATTCCAAGCATTTCCAAAGACTATTTGACCCTTTTGAACTTTTGGAAAGAGGCTCCTTGGAATATCATGGACAGCCAAAAAAACAAATGGATCATAGAACAAAGAAAGCCAGAATTCTCATTCAAGGCATACATGACAAGACTCAAAGTATCCTATTCTGAACACGTTATGCAAAGATCTTTGGAGAAGGTTCCAATGTTGAGAAAGGTGAATGGAAAGAGATGACCAGCAGCAAGATGGATAAACCCACTTACGGTGGTAAATTAATCTGATCCATCATACAATACAGTTTATTCAATAAAAATGTACATTGGGAAAGCAGTATGGTTGTATTATGTATGATCTCTTGCCTTAACTATTTTAAGAGAAATTTATTGAAGTAGGAAGTGATGAATGATTAACTGGCATTCCAAGCCCCATTAGAGGCAACGAAAAGAAAATCAAGAAGAAAATGTTGCATGCTAGTTACATGCAAACTGTAAGATATAGATTGTAGGTAACAAAACACAACCACTGATATAATTTACTAACATTAAATCCAGTCCTTATTTAGTTTGTCAGTCATTCAAATACCAGATAATAGTAGACCCTTCTGATTGCAAATTTCATGGCAGTGAGATATAAATAAAATGCAATGAGAAAACATTAACTTTAAAGATAAAGGTGTAAAATAATGTAAGTAGAATGCCCAGTTTTCACATTAAACACTTAAGTATTAGAACTCATAATTTCTTTACAAAATCAATTCATTGCCTAATATAAAAACACTAGATATAAATTTTGTAAAAAAATGAATGTCATTAATAAAAGTGATCTTCTAATAAATTAAAATTCACCAAGTTATAATTCATTACTACTCTACATACTTGAGATACAAATTTTTTAAAAATGTAAGTTATTTCAAACTTCAGTTTACTTCAAAAAGTCATTCCAAGGAAAAAAAATTACAAGCAGCAAAATCTTAATATATTGTTTGGTAAAGTTCAACTCAGTCTTTGAAAAACACATTTATCTATCTAGTAAAGCTTGTGATAATGCGATGTAAGAGTTTGGCAAATTCAACTCTAATGGAGCATAAAAGTGCTTTTCCTTGCAAGTGAGATCATTTTTAAAAATTCAAAGCATGATCAGTTTTTCTTTTGGTAGGAACAATCTGATACAAGCAGCAAAGCTTAAATAAGCTAGAAACATTTCAAATGATCCATAAAGGATTAATAAGCACCACAGGAAGTCGTATAGGCTCAGCTTATACATTTTTCTCAACCTTTCTCCTGTGATGCACATGACATGAAATTCAAGTTTCAAAGTCACTGAATGTTAAAGTCCAAATGCTTTAACCCTACAGTGGAGCAGGGTCATCACCTTGCATTACTAGTCTAAACAATAAGATACTGGTATTATTAACATACCAATGTTCAAACATCCTGATTCCTGAGGGAAAAAAATTCTGGATATAGAGAAATAATTAACAGAGGGAGGGAGGGAGGAAGGAAGGAAGGAAAAAGAAAGAAAAGGAAGGAAGGAAGGAAGAAAGAAAGAAAGAAAGGAAGGAAGGAAGCTTTTGTAGTAAAAGCAAATAAGCCACACTAATATAAAAGGACAAAAATGACAGCCGTTATTTTGGCAGAGATAATCTATGCTGAAACACAAAACAGAGATACAATTTATTTCAATACCATTTTCTTGTCTTCCCACTGATTCTTTGACTACTGCAGAAAACAGGATTCTAAACATATTTTAATAGAATCTTAAATCAATATGAATCAAACAAATCATAAGACATATGTGAAAACACATTACAGGAATACTATTTGTTTGCAAAATATATTGTATGCACATTGATATATTCCACAAGGAAAAGAAATACCAGCTATTTCATCCAAATTATAGTTAAAATATTAAAACATCTATGTAAGAAAAGGAAAGGTCAAATTGCATTATCCACTGTAATGTATATAGCAGTGATTGCGAACCTATGGCACGTGTACCACATGTGGCACGTGGAGCCATATCTGCCGGCATGCGAGCCGTTGCCCTAGCTTAGCACCAGCGTGCATGTGTGCACCGGCCAGCTTATTTTTGGCTCACGGGAGGCTATGAGAGAGCATTTTCGGCTTCTGGAGGGCCTCCGGGGAGGCGGGGAAGGGCATTTTTTGCTCTCCCCGGGCTCTAGGGAAGCCTCTGGAGCCTGGGGAGGGCAAAAAAGGGGCCTACTGGGCCACCGGAAGTCAGGAAATGGGCCATCCAGCCTCCAGAGGGCCTCTAGGGGGCGGGGGAAGACGTTTTTGCCCTCCCCAGATATTGAATTATGGCTTGGGCACTCGCCCATGTGTGATAGTGCATATGTGCAAAGGCTTTCAGCACCTGAGGGAAAAAAGGTTCGCCATTACTGGTATATAGTTATATATGAAGTTACTTAGGTTTGCTCAGAGTCACATTCTAACCAGGCAAATCCAATTTGAGGTGCCTAAGGCAAGCTTCTGTAGGGTTATCTCAGGGGTGTCAAACTGGATTTCTTCGAGGGCCAGATCAACATTGTAGTTCTCCGTAGGGTGGGGTGGGGGGTGGCGGGATGGATGCCTCCTGCAGCATCCTGCTGGCCAAAACATGTGTGGCCCCCCACATGGCCCCCTTTCGATTCTCCATGGCCTCCCGCAGCACTCTGCTGGACATTTTTGGCCTGTTTTTCATCCTCCATGGCAAGTGGCCATGGAGGGTGAAAATGAGGCACGAGGGGTTGCACATGGCCCATTTTAGCCGCCAGATGCACCATGGGCCAGTCCTTTGATACTTCCAGGCCGGTCCCACAGATCGGATTTAAGCACACCAATGAGCCAGATTTGGCCACGGGGCCTTGAGTTTGACACCCCTGGGTTATCTGGATCATGTTGAATTCCGTGACTACTAAGGAAGTAGACAGTTCTCCCCCCACAGCCTTTAGCAAAAATGTTTCCAACAATCTCTCCGAAATGCTGGAAATGCAAAAAGGAGAGAGGAACGTACTATCACCAATGGTGGACCTGCCCCAAAGTTAGAAAATTCTGGGAAAAAATTAGAATCTGGTTGGGAGAAATATTACAGAAAGAAATTGTTTTAAAGCCCGAAATGTTTTTATTGGGAATGCTGCGCGCAAATTATACAACAGAGGAAAGATAATTAATTTTACATATAACTACAGTAGCTAATTTAACCTATGCCCAGAACTGGAAATCAGAACACATACCTACCTCCTCGATGGTGCTTAAAAAATACTTGAGCTCAGAAATGTGTAAATTGATGATGGAGATTCGTGGAAAAGATGACACAGAATTTTACGCAATATGGAATAAGATGTACAATTGGATTAAACAAAACCCAAAATTAAAAATTTGGCTATAAGAATGAAGATGTATTGAGAAATATCCATAAATGATCATAACTCCTCTTTGTAAGTTGAAAATAAATCACGGATGATACCCACCGATAACTAGGTCAAGGAGAACTTTAAATGTATATATAGCTATAGATATGAAACAAATATCTTGAAAACGTTGTAAAAGTATTGGATTATTTCTTGTTGTTGTATGTAAATATTTGTATTTATTTATGTTTGTTGTGTGTGTGTCTTGTTTGTGGTTTTTTAATGTGAAAATTTAATGAATACTTAAAAAAAAAAGAAGTAGATGGTCACTTTGGAGATCTGTTTATTACATGCAGGACCCTCCTGGATATTCCGGACCACCTGGGAAGTGACCTTTGCTGGGCCCATTTTTTTTGAGGGAGGGAGTAGCCCCTTTAGCTTTGAGATCGGTTGTGGTGTGCACTCTCCTCAAGAACACACTATTGGGCCCAATTTTCATCCAGTCTCTTTTTTTTTCTGGGAAAGATTATAAAGAAGGTTCTTTATAATTCTTCAACTCCAGAGAACCCGGGAGGAAAGAGATTCCTTGGCACTTTCAGCTGGATTTAATTAAGGCATGGGGTCAAATTCACCGCATCACGTTGCCATGACATTTTTCCCATTCACGGAGCAGGGGTGGGTGTGGCCTGCACGTGACACATCCACCTCGTGGGTCGCCAGTTTGACAACTCTGCATTAAGGAGACACCATTGGTGGCATTTGCTGATCACCCGTGGTAAAGCCACAAGTCTTAATCTCTCAGCTGCTCTTTTATATTACTGATCTTGTTATCCTTTTAGACTAGTATTGGGGACTAGCATTGTGCACTACATTTTGTGGTAGTATTTCTTTCTCTGTGGCCAGTTTCATATGGTGCAATCTGAGGAGAGATGATCATATTCTCATCTATTCCCTAATGGAATGCCATAGGGCTCAATGCTCTTTTCCTTTTATTTAACATGTACGTGCACAATTTGGAAGTCAACTCAAAGAATAGGTGGCAGCTATGGCCAAGAAGTGCTACAGTTATGTTTGTTTGTGGACCAGGAGGTCCTTCAGACTGCAATTCACACTCTAGTCACCTTATGATTGGATTATCATAATGTTTTCCACATGGGACTACCCTTGCATAAACGGCAGCTGGCCAAACTGTGGCAGCAGAGGAAAGATGGTTGTGTGGTGTTTTGTTCTTATGCCCTATTGCTCCATGAGCTGACCTGGTTACCAGTTGATATCCAGATACAATTTAAGATGCTGGTAATCATTTATAAAACCTTTCATAGTTGTTCACTGATGAGATCTGGCAGACCGGGTATGCTCTTAATCCTGTAAATTAAACAATGGCATACCAATGAAGAAGAATATTTGTAGCTCAGGGTTG